>JACXGJ010015243.1:0-13757 GCA_016801105.1 Esox niger | reverse complement strand
TGTTAGCTATCAAATTATTGTAGTTAGCTAGTAGCAGCTACCGCCCCGTGTTGCATATTATTGTGGGGGAATGCTAGAATTCGCTACGCTAACCGATAGTCAGCTAATGGTTCCAGTCATTGCTATTTCCTCGTTTGTTGGTTTTGTTGTATGAGTGACATGCTTCACTTAACGTCTAAAATCGTGTCGCTATCTCGGTACGTTAGTATAATTTAGCATGTCAGTTTTTCTTTATGTAGCTAACCAGCATGCCAGGAAAATGCCAAAGCATAACGATCTGCGTCATTGAGCTGTTCTGTAGTCTTGTTCTGTAAAGCGAGTTTTTAACGTGTTTTTCTCAACGCATGAAGCCGTTAACTTTTTTTTGTACATATTTAATATTGTGCCAAACAGAAGATAATTCGCTAAGTTAGTTGTCAACTGATCGGCTTAGTTGGCTGCTGACAATCAACATACCTTGTTTCAAGTAGCTGAACTGTACCCCAAGATATTTATGTTTTACAATTAAAATAAGTGAATCATTGCACGTTTGTGGTCATTCACTGTGTTTGACCTACTGTTATTAATTTGCTACACATTGGACAGTGGGGTCAGGGACCATACCTTAGTCACGAAGAATGATTTAGAACCACGTTCCCTTGGGAATGTTATCTAGCATGTTTTGGTTTGAGGCTCAGCGCTCAAACCAAAGGGCTAAGTTACCAACCTAGGAAAAAGGAACTTATGCCTCATTCTCAGTATTGCGAACTTCCGCAAACAAATTTTACTTTGTGAAAAAATTGCTCCACCCTCAAATTGTATTTAAAACTACCTGCACATACACTTTGTCAAGCATGCTCCCATGGAATTGATTAGTTTGCTCTATTGTAATCAATAGTACATTTTAAATGAGTGACTCACATTTTATTTAGCTGCTACTTCACTTGGCGTTTGCACTCCTAAGAGAGAAATCACAATGAATTTGAGTATACTTCTTATAGGCCTACCTGTTGATTGGTGAAAACCTTTCATAGTCATTTTTTTGTTGTTGATTGATCACCAAAAAAAAGTAGCAATACTATTTATGATTAAGTTATTTTAGTAAATATCACAGATAGGCTGGAGCTAGTAATCCTGTTTGTTGTTATTGCAGTGGTTGCTTGACTGCCTTATTTCTGTCCTTGCTTGTGGCCAGTCACTGATTTTCTTGGACTTTTAATCTTTGTGAGACGCCTTTAGTACAATCCTCAATCTGCCAAAAGGATGTGTGTTTCCTATTATTTGTTATGTTAGTCTTTGTAACATGTTTTGTCCACGGTAGGGACTTTAGTGTAACATGGTTATTAATAAGGGATATTACAATTGACCATATCATAAGGTAAGCAGGCATTTTCTTCTCAAATTTTCTGTTAAAACAGTTGTAAATTACAATTCAATATCAATTGAAATAGCAAATTGTGTGTAGGAAGTAGCATTTGAAAATTAAGCTTGGTGGTGGAACAATTAATTGGCAGTTTTGTTGGGCGCAAGCATGTCTCCTAAGACCCCATTTGATTCCCACATTGATCCTGTATCTCTTTTGCTACAGAGGAACGAGCTGTTACGCTACAATGGAGGCCAAGAAACCTGAAGGCAAAGGTATGTTTTGGGTGACTGTGCTAAGTGGCTTGCCAAATGCCATTTCAGGGCAAAGCTAACGTTGATAGGGGACAAACATTACATTTTGCTATTTTAACTGCACAATGCTGGAAATACAGGGGCTATTTTCACTTTTACCTTTTCAGGAAGTCTCTGAAATTTTACTTCTTGTCACACCTGCCAAGTGGTGGGTACATGGGAAAAATCCATCAGCCAAGCCTATTTTTTTACTGGCCCAAATAATAAATTCCTTTTTGTATCATGTATACATTAATTTCAGTACACTTCAGTGGGATTACACAGTATTATGTTCAATATAAACCTTTTATTTCATATGCCAAAAGTGGCTATCCTTGGCTAGATCGACACTGATGCTTTTATTTCAATGAAAACAAACAAAAATATTAGTATTCCAAACAAAATAATTTATATTGAAAATCAACTAAGAACAAACTTTTGTTTTCTATCTTTGGTTATGTCACCTTGGGTTTGCTGTCAATGTAAAAAAAAAAAACGTCTCACAGTTTTTCAAACAAATTTCACAGTGGGCAGGTTTAAGAGAGGAATGGTATTTCCATTGGTCATCCAGGCAGGGCAACATTAACATCAGCCTGCTGGCCCTGGCTAGCAGGGCTAGCATAGCTAGCTACCTTGAACAAGGAGGACACCAGGAAAAAGCTGCGTTTAAATCTTATACCTTGTAACAGTTAAATAACTAGCTAGCCAGGGTTTGCTTCGGAGATCCAGATGACCAGAACAAGTGGCTGTTGTGGAGTAGAGTGATTACGGACAGCTGTGGGAGTCATGTTCACATACCACATGTATCTCATCCTCACTGAGTTTAGGTATAAGAGATAATACATGTGGCCTAGATATTCCCTATATTTTAAGCCTATTAATACTTTGATATGTTGGAATTGGAGGTGCCAGCATAATTGTGGATTGTGTGTAGTTTATCATAGGCAGCGTAATATTAATGAGTTGTAGCCCAATTCTTCTTCCCCCCTTTTCCAAAACAAACTGCATTAGTACACTTCCTTGCATTAATTTTGCAATATAATATGAAGTCCCTCCTGTCACGGCTTCCTTTTTTTTTTTTTTTACACTGGAGTAGAAATGGTGAAATTGGATGTGTGTTTTCTCAACCACCTCTGTCAAGTCTAGTTTTTAAAGCCTAAACTTATATACACTGATCAGCCATAACATTATGACCACTGACAGGTGTAGTGAATAACATTGAATGTTATCATGGCACCTGTCAGTGGGTGGCATATATTAGGAAGCAAGTGAGCATTCTGTCCTCAAAGTTGTTGTGTTAGAAGCAGGAGAAATGGGCAAGCTTAAGGTTCTGAGCAACTCTGACAAGGGCCAAATTGTGATGGCGAGATGCATCTCCCAATCTGCAGCCCTTGTGGGGTGTTCCTGGTCTGCACTGGTCAGTACCTACCCACATGGAAAACACATGCATAATATATATGTAGACAGTTTCTCAACATTTATTCACATATGGTCCCTGAATATGTTTATGAAATATGTAACTTGGGCTTCTCACAGTAGCATAATAAAATGCATGCCATATATTTTAATGTTGAATATTATGTATTAAAATATTGAAATACATGAATATGCAGAACATTAATCATTTCTCAACAGCACATCATGTAGTTTGCAAACCCTTAAATGTTTGGCCTTGTTACAGACAAACAGTGAAACACAGGTGAAAATGGCGAATAATGTTGAACTTTTTCTTTGTTGCCATGTTTTGTTTTATGATTGTGCCATTCTGCTATGACCTGCAGTTGAATGTGAAACCTATAAGAAATAAAAGGCCTGTTTTGCCTCCTCACTCATGTTTTCTTTGCAAATGGTACATGTAGCTCTGGGAAAAATTAACAGACCCCTGCACCTTATTCTTTCTTTTCCAAAATGTTTAAAAGGAAGGTTTTGAGCGGGGAACAGAAGGGTTACAGTTGAGAAACCACTACATATTGAACACTTCTGTTCCTTAAAATGTTATTTTCCAACTTTTTAGAAAGGAAAGAATAACGTGCAATCATCTCCATGAGTATGTTTGAGCACTTCTGTAAATTTTAACACCGTATCATGAATGCTACTCCTCTCTGTAATAGTACATGAAAGAAACCTCTAGATAACATAATAAACACAACAGGAAACAATACATAAAACACAACAATACATCTGGAAATATCGGTTTGATCTAAATGCAAATAAACCATCTAATTTTGTCATTTATATGACTTTCTATGTATTTAAGACATATTAAAATATATTTGAAAACAGCTGAAATCAAATATTTAAATTTATGAATGGCATATATGGCCTTACATAAGTAATACATATATTATTGAGTGGGCATGCAAAGACACAGCAGCCAGTTACTTTTCTCTGACCTCACTAGCTGGTTTGATACTCTGAACGTAGAGGACGTTGTTGTGCTGCTCTAATGTTCGTGTGATAGTAAACTGTGCTCAATGGAAAATGCGCTACGCTTGGTAAAAGAAAATCATAAAATAAATGTTTTTCTGTTGCAGCACAGCAGTGGTATTGGTGTATCCCTACAGAAATCAGTATACCTTGCAATCATGTTAGTGGTTGGATGTCAAAGAGCCTGGTCGAGCAATCTCTAGGTCCATTGCCATAGTGTTCGAAATGTCAGATGTAAAAGAACAGCAGTAGCCAGCCAACTTCATGTAAAATGAATGCGGGCTAATCGTTGTAGCACTCACAAAGATATATTGGGTAGTGTCACTTGTGGCTAGGTTTGCCAGTAACATCCATCTAGCTAGGGAAGGATTGTCTTACTAAAGAGGCCTGCAAAGCTGACTGGATGTGAGTTTGGATCCCCAGTGGCTTTTGTTGTGAGAACAATGTTTAAAAAATATATTTTTCAGTGTGATGCAGGTCTTTCAGAGGGGGTGATGCATTGCTGTTTTTCATTGGTCTAGAAACAAATGTCACTTTTAGATGGTTTGTCATTGGTCTGTTGTCCTTTAACTCCAGTTTGCCCCTTGCTAGCGGTGATTGGTTTGGACATCCATGTTGTTTGCCCATCCATTTGTACTGAGTCAAGTATTTTGTTTTGGTGACATTTGAATAGATGTTGCATTAGTGGTTCCCTGAAAACACTGAGCAACCCTATAATAAGTCATTAGATTTTTGTGCCCAGTATGCTCAGTGAACAGCTGTACCTAATTAAATTATACTTTTTTATTATGGACATCAATGAGTAAAGAGGCTTTTAAAGGATTGCTTAGGTATTTCCTGAAAAGCTTTGTGGATGTGGCTCCTTTGTCAAATAGCTAATTATATCTACATTTGTATTGTGGCAATGTCTTGAAGATGAACACATACATTTTTTCCCTCCTGAATTACATAGCTATTGGTTGGATCTTATTCCTAGGGAATAGCATTCTACATATTCCCTTGTCGTGTTAACCTTCCCACATTTAGAGATACTGAACATTCCCACATTAGGTGAGTGAAATTGCTTTGTTATTTGTGTTGCTGCATGGGCCACCTCTGCTCATTTGGTTTTCACAATCCACCTAAGCCATATGTGTCATTAAAATAATGTGGGGTTATGCAAAGCGATTTTCTGATAAGTTGGTTTCCTTTTTTGTCTGGAAAACCGTTAGAGGAGTGAGAATTATTTTGTACAACTCAGTCAACATTTAACAAAAATCCTTTACAAAAACCTGATAATATCTTTAATAATACCCTGTGTTTTTCCCTGGGTCAGATTTTCTGGTCACCGCAATGTCAATAGTGTTATATAGGTTTTAAGTGTCCATTAAGTGGATGCAGCTACATACTGTGTTTACAATCTGTGGTTTTTGGCAGTGATCCTGAGCCCATGCTGTGATTTCCACTACAGAATCGTGTCTGTTTTTAATACAGTGCAGCTTGAGAGCCTGAAGGTCGTGGCCATCCATTTGGTTTTTGGCCTTCACACTTGCATACAGAGATTTCTTAGAATTTTCTGAATCTTGTTATGATATTATGACAATAACACAAAGACAAAGGGAGCAGAGGGGACATATACTGAGGGGAATGACTGTGAATGATGATCAGGTGCGCTGGACGAGACAACAGGTGCAATGAGTTGGTGAGATGGGCGATGATGTTAGAAGGCCGGTGACGCCGAACGCCGAAGCCCGCCTCCTGCAGGGGGAGGATGGGCAGTAGATGGCATAGTCGTCACAAAACCCATAATGCTTGAAAAACGCTTGTAGTAAAACGCTAAATTTTGCATGGCAAGAGATGTTAAAATGATCTTCACTGTGGGGAGCTGATAAAAAGTACCTTGCTCACATCACTGCTGACAGTGTGATTTTATGGCTAATGAAAATGGGGTCCTCCCGGATACCTGACATCTTTCTGAACTGTTAAAAGCGGAGTGGGACAGTTGAATCCAGGTCCAGTGGGTTTTGGAAGTATACTTTTGGCTCTGATTTTGAAAGTTGCAATGTTCGTGTTATCACCTATGTGTTTTGGTCAAGTGATAGATTGGTCATGGGAATTGGAGAGAATGTAATGATATGGTGTCCTATGAAATCACTAACTTTTTACACCCAATTCTGTTGGATTTGTTTACAAATTCGGTGATGTTTTTTTTAATTGTAATTCTCTTTTTAATATCCATGACTGCAACCACCAGGATATGTGGTTAAAGTGAAATTCTGACATTTTAAGTCTGCAAATATAGAAAATGCTGCTGTACCATCAGTTTGCGTAGGTCGATCACTTTACACTGTTAGAATAATGCGTGTGCGCTGGTTAGCAGCTGAAATTTTGCTTACTTTAAGAGGCATAACATGGCCTGGCATAGATTCCTGAAAAAAACGTTTGGTCTAGCAATGTCATTGAACATTTAACCTGCCTGCACTTAATAAAAACAATATTTTATGATCCTAAACCTGCTTGAACCTTGGCTATAACCACAGAGACTGCAGTCAACGAGTGCATCACTACTAGGCAGATTTGCTGGAGCAATTTAGTGGTATCTGGAATCATGCGCCCATGTTTTCAATGCGCAACAATTTTTTTGTCTGGAATACGAGCCCCTGTGCACACGTAATGAAATCATAAACCTAAACTCTGCCGGTAATGTAGAGTCAATCAACAGTTCATTTGGCATTTTTCAAAACTATGCCGTGAGTTGACAAGTTCTTCCGAGATCCATGTCTTTAAAATTGGCCATATGCAATGGTAATAATTACTATTATGGTACCAAACTAGAATTAGATTTTTATTTTGTCTGGATTCCGTGACAGAAATGTTTCCCGTTGATTCCTATTGTAAATCAAGTAGCAGAATTCAGTTATAGAGATTAATCCATATGAAAATGTAATATCATGGTTATAATGACAAAAATGAACCCTTTTATCCGTGTTATCGCAGTATTGTTAGAATGTTTAATGTTCATAAAGTACTGATACACGCACTGAAATAATTTTACCACGTTTTTTATTGAAAACCAACAAACGGCATATAAAATTAGCAGCATAATTCACTTATTGTGTGCATAAACATTAAAATAATAACATTAACATTAAAGATTGCACTAGGGATACACCGATACCACTTTCGAACAAGTGACATTTGGGTACTTGCTGATACCAAGTACTCAAAGCTGCACTAGGTAGTAGTAAAACAGTTTTATCCCCTATAAACATGTTGTGGTTCTCTGCATTAACTTCAGCTCTAACCCTTTCCTAATGTGTCCCACTACTGTTCTTTACCTTAAATCATGTATTATTTAAATAGTCATTTGTTTAATTCATATTTTACCCCAAATAGTTTTACTTTAAAAAATATTAACAATACACACAAACCATCAGACTTATTCTGTAGGTAAAATAGGATAATCAGAGGTCTTATTGCTGCTGCTGACTGTTGTTGCCTGGACTTTGTTCATCTTTTGTCGCTATTGAGTTGTGACAATTAGCTTCTTAACTTGGGTTGTTGCTCAGATGATGGCAACAACCCATCAGCTACTTGACTGTTCAACGCAAACGTGTGCATGCACAGACAAAGCAACTTTTCTCAGACCCAACTAGCTAGTTTGATACTCTAAACGTGCAGGACTGGACGCTGTTGCTCTACTCTGATGCTTGTGCAATAATAAAGTGTGCGATTCATTGAATGTTTTCATACATTGCTCTTTAGTTTTTATCTGTCCCTATGCTGTCTCTGGTCATTTTATTTAGCTTCTCATGTGTTGGAGTTAGCTGATGTTGTGGATCTACACAGCTAGCATTAACATACTCCTTGAATTCTGCGCTGTGTTGTATGTAACGACATTTAATCAAATTGCTTGTGTAAAATGTGTTTTTCCTTTCCTCTTGACAGTTGAGCAGTGCTTGCACTCTACTTGTGTCATGGCTGACATCTGTCTTCCCGCTCTACCAACCTGAGTTTTATATTCTATTCTTATGTGGCCAGAGGTGACACAACCATCGGGTTACACTTAATGTTTCCATGACGTGGTATCGGTGTGTGTTATTGCCATATTTCTATGAGTACGAGTACATGTACTGGTATTGATTTATCCCTAGATGGCATCATCTGGCTGTGAGAGGGGAAAGTTTCCTTAGTGCAGGTTTAAAAGAACACAACCTGAAGTAATTCAATTGTGCAAATAAAAGCAACACTAGTAATGCAATGTGCATGTAAGAACAGTTCAACCATATGTAATCAAATCTGATGTGCAGGTGTTGATTTAAATAACAACATGAAAATGTTAACAAATGAATGTTGTGCAGACCGGGTTACTATCTTCGATTAAGTTACCCACAGGACTCTTGTAAAGCCCAAAATATGACCACACTTTAACCTACATTGTACCAAGTCAGTTGTCAAATTCCCTGACTTTTCCCTAACTTTCACAGACTAAGAAGCTGAATTTCCATGACCTATAATGAATGGAAAACCAAGCACACATTATGCAGAGCAATAAGCACAAAAAAATGGGCATGCATAGGATTCTGTGCTACTTTTACAAGGGCCAAATTTGTATGGCTAGTCAACTGGGTCAGCTCATCTCCAAAACTGCAGCCCTTGTCCTGTGTTCCTGGTCTGCAGTCGTCAGTACCTAATTAAAGTGCTCCAAGGAAGGAAAAGCAGGTTAACCGGCGACAGGGTGATGGGCGGCCAACGCTCATTGACGCACTTTGGGAGCAAAGGCTGGCCCGTGTTGTCCGATACAACAAACGAGCTACTGTAGCTCAAATAGCTGAAATGGTTAGTGCTGGTACTGAAATAAAGGTGCCGGAACGCGGTGCATCGCAGTTTGTTGCATATGTGCCTACAATGGGCAATGGATGAATGTCGCCTGGTCTGTTGAATCACATTTTCATTTAAATCGCTCAGGTAGTCGAGTGCATGTGCGTTGCTTACCTGGAGAACATGTGGCACCAGGATGCACTATAGGAAGAAGGCAAGTCGGCGGAAGTAGTGTAATGCTTAGGGCAGGGTTCTGCTGGGTAACCTTGGGTCCTGCCATTCCTGCTGATGTTACTTTGACACACCCCCTACCTTAGTATTGCGGCAGTCCATGTGCACCCTTTCATGGCAGTGGTATTCCCTGATGGCATTGGCCTCATTTTGGCAGGATAATGCACCCTGCCACGAAGCAAAAATGGTTCAGGGATTGTTTGAGGAACAAAGCAACGAGTTCCAAGGTGTTGACTTGGCCTCAATTCCCCATATCTCAATCCAATCGAGCATCTGTGGGATGTGCAGGACAGAGAAGTCAGATCCACCTCGCAACTTAAAGGATCTGCAATTAACTTCTTGGTCCCCAATACCACAGCACATGTTCAGAGGTCTAGTGGAGTCCATGCCTCGCCGGATAAGGGCCATTTTTGTGACAAAAGTGGACCTACACAATATTAGGCAGGTGGTCGTAATCTTATGGCTGATCGGTGTAGTGCACAATTATGATTCTCCTGTTGGCTTCATGCGGGTAGAATGCTTTAAATGCTTAAATTTAAGTAGTCTAACCATAACAATACGGGAAATGCAGCTGTGTGCGAAGCGGTTGGGATGAGGATTAACACCTCTAAATCTGAGGCCATTGTTCTCAGTAGCAAACCGATGGAGTGCCTCCTCCAGGTAGGGAATGAGGCTTTATCCCAAGTGAAGGAGATCAAGTATCTCAGGGTCTTGTTCGCGAGTGAGAGAAAAATGGAGCGGGAGATTGGCCGGAGAATCGGAACAGCGGGGGCGGTATTGCATTCGCTTTACCACACTGTTGTGACGAAAAGAGTGCTGAGCCGGGAAGCAAAGCTCTCGATATACCGGTACATTTTTGTTGCTACACTCACCCATGGTCATGAAGGCTGGGTTATGACCGAAACAACTAGATTGCGGGTACAAGCGGCTGAAATGAGTTTACTCAGAAGGGTGTCTGGCATCTCCCTTGGTGAGAAGCTCAGTCATACTCAATTCTGAGTATAGCCGCTGGTTCTTTGCATCAAATGGTGGAGCGATTATATTTTGACACTGGCCTGGGAACAACTCAAGATCCCCCAGTCAGAGCTGGCTAATGTAACTCGGGAATGCGAAGTTTGGGGTCCCCTGCTGGAGCTGCTGCCCCCGTGGCCAAATAACAGATATGTGGATGAAGATGAAGAATACCGGAAATGCGTGAAATAACCCGATAAAGAAGAACTGCCTGGAAAATGCATTTTGATAAATGGCTACAAAAATTAACATGCTACAATATTCTTGGAAAAATATAACATTATAAAATCCCCTGACTATCCATGTCTGGAATATACTTTTATTAATCCTATGGTATTCCAGATAATCCCAGACCAGTGAGAACCCTGCTCTTAGATGGCTGAGAACGCTCATGAGTACTGTCAATGCCTTCCACCATGTTTTCTCAGAAAACAAAGCTTGTTATATGCTCCGCCTGCTTTTGACTGTTGCAATTTTTGATTGATGCTGGACAGTATTTACCTTACATTATTCAAACTGCGGTTATCATGTGGTTTTAATGTTAGTATATGAAACAGTGATACTGTCCGTCTGGAATTTTACCTTGATGTATCGTGAAAACAGTAGTCCCTTTATTATGTTCTGTTGTCAGTCAGTGTGTGCTGTGATTTGATTGACAGGTAAGGGAGACCCTGGCTTGCAGACCATAGGAGGACCAATGGAAAAACCAGACAACATTCACAACATGGAGAGGTGAGCAAAAACTGCTTTCAAATTTCCAATATGGCTGATTCCATTCATTTGAACAGAATATAGTTAAGGATAGGGTTGGGTCCATAGAGAATGTCAGTACTAATCCTGATGGAAAATGATCACAATTGAAATTGTGGAGAAATTCTATCATTGGAATCATCTTAAATCGGGATTATCCTCACATGAGTGTCTTGAAAAAGTTCTACCAGTTTCCGAAGTTTCCCTGACTGTTTGTTTTATCAAGTGGAGCGCACATAACATCTCATGTTGTACTACGCCACTAAACATCCTCTGCAATGTACGGTCATTGAAGCTGAATGGCTCTCATGCGTAAATTTAAGAACACTGTCAGTTCGAATAAAAATCTACGTTAATTTCTTAAATGTCGTCATGAGTTGGTTTTGTATTGTAATAATATACAGAATAAACTAGTTTTACAATTCCTTTACATCAGTGCTAGTCTAACCACTACACTTAGTAGTCTGCAACAATGCGTCTCTACTTCCCGCTATATGCAAATACTTGTCTATTCCGTTACCGTGGAATATACCTGTAAACAGTTGTCTACAATGTTGAGCTCAAACAAATCAATTATATTTATCCTAGAAGACGTGCTGCTACCAGAGATGAATGCAGAATAAATCTGTAACTGCAAATTGGAGAAAATGTGAAAAGGATACATATCTCTTTCGATTTTCTAATTATAATTTTGTTTATATAATAGGCTGATTGTCAACACTTTCCTACTGAAAATTACAGAGAATGACAGAAAACAACAGTAATCATGTAAAATAGAAAAATAATTTGCGTGGGCCAAAATAGTTGACTATGTGCAGGATCTGCACAATATATGATGCGCACCGCATAACGGGGAGCTGTTACAATGAATTATCAAGTTAGTATGAAGAACAAACACATCAGATGGTTAACTTATAAGGCACATAAAATGTGTATGGAAGTGCATGCACCCGCAGGTCAGTAATGGTAAGAAATTATATCTATTTTCACCTTTGATCCTCAGTCACTTAAAAAGCTCTTGCCAGTCAACGAAGTGTTCCTGTTTTATGTAACTGGTGGGGTGTATATCTCACGAATTGTGTTGTATTGTATAGCCTAGATTTTATATTAAAAAAAAGTGTCCTAAGGTCGAGGTCTTGGGATCAATAAATAAATAATTATCCCTGCCGAACTCAGTCCATGACATTTTTATCCGATACCCAAAATATCTGTCTGATTTGTTGTAAAATAAATACACTATCCGACTGATATCTAAAGTCTGCCATATCCGATCCATAATATGCCAGGGATGAGGGATAATCGGATCTTAATTTTTGTTGGATCATTACGAGAGATGCATGCCGAAAAAACGTAACACTAGAACCGCCAAATGCCTACGCCAATTGGCATTTGAGTTTGTAAGGCCATTTTGAAAGCTATGCCCTACTCCCATGACTTTTCCTAAATATGAGTATATTACATTGTTCCGTTGTCAGAACTCTAAACTGACCAACCGAAAACGATTGAGACAATTTACCAGTTGTTTTTCCCCTTATTTTCCTACTTAATCTGCCAATAGCCCACGCCACTTAGCGTTGCTACCCAAATGGTACCCAGACGCTAATCACCCCTCGCTGAATGCCTGACGTCAATGGATGAATGCGCACTACTCCCAGATGATTACACCTTGGTTAACTTTGAATTGCTTACAAATGAAATACAATTTCTATATGGCCATTCAAAAACTTTTTTAGGCTATTATAGAAGCACGCATTACCGTTTTTCAATTGGAGATACAGTTTATTGTGTAGGCTAATCCATCAAATATAAATCTAAAATGTAAATCAGCAAATGTATTATGCTAAAAACGAAATACCAAGGATTTTGAACCGCCACCGCCAATACCTGAGCCTTTTTGAAAAAAAATAAACGATCCAACGGCAACCCCAAATGCCACTTTGAGACAGGAGTCTGGAAGAGGCGGCACGATTTGGGGAAAATAAATGTTATCAACTATATACATTTTATTTCTACGAATAGGCTGTAGCCAATGTTATTCATTCTTTGAAATGTATCATCTTATCATCTTCATCCGCTTATCCTGTATCGGGTCGCTGGTGCAGCTGCTACAGCAGGGCACCCCAAACGTCCCTTTCCTGAGCCACATTTGCTGGCTCTGACTGGGGGATCCCGAGGCGTTATCAGAACAGTGTCGAAATAATAATGAAACATGAGATCCCCAGCCCAGCCCCGACTACGCCTTGATATCCTGTCCATGAACGTTACAAACAGGATGGGTGACAAAGCGCAGGCCTGCTACCGATGTGACGTATACAGATATTCAATGTATAGATGTGCAATCAAGGCAAATGCAGTACAAAAGGCAATTCTGAATGCTATTAAACATTCTCTGCAATGTATTGTCAATGAAGCTGGCAACCATATACATTTAGAGATTTACATGTTATTATAGTATTGTTAATTATCTTAGATATTATTTTCTGGTTTTGACTTCAATGCACAAGAACAATAATTATGTAATGGAAGAATATCTGTTCAGCCATTGATCTAGAAACCAGTGTTGTTATTGGGATTGTTATAAATCCTAAATCCCGATTTAGTTTTGGCCAGGGAAATTGTGGCATGAAATTCTCATATCGTCCCACCCCTAGTCACAACCATAAGCGCTATGTTTGGAGAGGCGTTTATTCCTTTCATTGGGAATCAGTCAATCAATCAATCAATCAAATTTATTTTATAAAGCCCTTTTTACATCAGCAGTTGTCGCAAAGTGCTTTCACAAAACACCCGACCTTAAAACCCCAAGGAGCAAACAACAGTAGTGTTGAACTTCAGTGGCTAGGAAAAACTCCCTATGAGAGCCGAAATTTAGGAAGAAACCTAGACAGGAACCAGGCTCCGAG
>JACXGJ010015242.1:0-13758 GCA_016801105.1 Esox niger | reverse complement strand
ACATTGAGTTTCCCCTGCAGTCTGATCCCAGTCCAGAACATTGAGTTTCCCTGCAGTCTGATCCCAGTCCAGAACATTGATTTCCCCCTGCAGTCTGAGCCAAGTCCAGAACATTGATATTCCCTGCAGTCTGAGATCAGTCCAGAACATTGAGTTTCCCCTGCAGTCTGATCCCAGTCCAGAACATTGAGTTTCCCTGCAGTCTTAGGTCAGTCCTGATCACTGAAGTCTGATGCCTGGTGGTCCTATAGGAGGGTGGCTCTGGTTAACTCCACAACTGTCACATTATCACGGTTCAGCATGCAGTCCCATTATCACAGTTTAGCATGCAGTCACATTATCACTGTTTAGCATGCAGTCACATTATCACAGTTTAGCATGCAGTCACATTATCACTGTTTAGCATGCAGTCACATTATCACAGTTTAGCATGCAGTCACATTATCACTGTTTAGCATGCAGTCACATTATCACTGTTTAGCATGCAGTCACATTATCACTGTTTAGCATGCAGTCACATTATCACGGTTTAGCATGCAGTCACATTATCACGGTTTAGCATGCAGTCACATTATCACGGTTCAGCATGCAGTCTCATTATCACAGTTTAGCATGCAAAACCATATTTTTTCTGGCTCAGGAAGACAGTTCTGTGATTAGTTTCCCCCCAAACCTTGCAGAATATGTTCATTGGCTATCATATGTTAAGGGTTTGCCAAGCTCACCTTTCCCACTTTTACAAGTGTAATGACCACAGGAAGAGGGGAAATGTCAGTCATTACTCATTGGTCAAGCGAATCAACTTGTCGTCTCTAGCATTGTAGTTACAGTATGTCCAATATAGCTAGCAGTATGTTTTATTGTTTTCATGATCACTATCTGTATATTTTATTGTTTTCAGGATCGCTAGCTGTATGTTTTATTGTTTTCAGGATCGCTAGCTGTATCTTTTATTGTTTTCAGAATCGCTAGCTGTATCTTTTATTGTTTTCAGAATCGCTAGCTGTATTTTTTATTGTTTTCAGGATCACTAGCTGTATGCAATACACACACATACTGAACACACACATATTGTGCACACATATACTGAACACACATACTGAACAGATAAGCAGTACACACACATACTGAACACACACATACAGTACACACAAATACTGAACACACAGATACTGAACACACACATACTGTACACACAAATACTGAACACACACATGCTTTAATACACATTCGTTGCACAGGAGCATAGTAACCATGAATATTCTTGCCGCTGCGTATTCTCTAGCTTAGTGGGTAAGACAATGCAAGCCACCGGGTCGGGCCTAAGGCTCTCGGTTGGGAGTGTCTTGGAGACGTTTGCATAAAAGTATGGGATTAGGTGAGATTTTTCAAAGGCGCCGGTTATTAGAGACGGCGTCAAAGGACTCGTTAATTACAGCAGTCCATTGTAAAGGTGCGGATGTACGGCACGGAGTGATCTCTCACGGTTCAGCCTTGACGGCTGCTCTCCCTGGCTGCTTTCTCTCCAGCCAAATGGGCCGAATGCAGGATCTCCTTATTCACTGCATAATACACTACCTGGGCCCTGGTTCAATGTATTGCACTCAATAGAGAGAACAGGTGAACATTTGGGACACAAGCTCAGTCTATAGTGAGAGGCCTCTGGGCAATTCACACTGCTTCGTCAGGACAATCAGGACTGTTTATCGGCAGCCAAGACAGGAATTGGACTGAGAGACGAAGACGCATCAAATGTCTCTTGCCTCTGCCTGCCAGGGGTAGTGTGGCTCCACTGTCATTATAACCTGAAAGGGTTTGTGTTTTATCCTGTCTTAGAGATAATGTGAAATCTCAATGTTTGTAGATAGCTTATTTCCCCATCAAATTCATTCACGCGTTAAATCGTCTCATCTCTGTTCAATGGTTTACATGGGGCTCACATCAAGGTGGCAATGATTTAAATTCAGGAGATAGGGGTACCTGGACAGCAGATATTAGAGGGTTGGTTAGGGTGGGAGGGAGGGTAGAAGAGAGGGATGAAGGGAGAGATATACCTTGGTGGATGTGCAGTGAGTTCTGCATCTGGCCGGCTCCCATCTCATCTCACCGTGGCTCACAGGTGGCTGTTGGGTACTGAATACGTTTGTTCTGACCTGGGGGGTGGTGAGAGACGAGTGTGATATGGGTAAGACCACCACAGAGGGAGGGAGGTGTAGATGGGTACGGGTGTGAGGATGGGAGATACAGGGTTGAAGACAGGGGAGAAGGGGATGGGAGAATGGGGAGGTGTTGAGGGAGGAGTAGGTGAAATGTATGGTGAGGCTTGTAGAGGAGGTCAGACCGAAAGACAGACAGACAGACAGACAGACAGACAGGAGGACGTCAGAGACAGACAGACAGGAAAAGGTCAGGAATAGACAGAAGGAGGGTCAGGGATAACGGACATACAGGAGGAAGCAATTAGACAGTACGATGGCTAGTGGGAGACCTGACACTCTATGGTTCTGTCTTTCTCTTGGCTGTCTGTGAAAGCAGCCTGCCTCACAGTGTGAGACGTGTTCCTTCGTATGGTGCTGGTCCAGAGCCCTGGGGATGGACAGGAGGTGTGGGGATGAGCTAGGGCACCTGCACCCCAAACGGCACCGTATTTCCTTTATAGTGCTCTACTCCCCCCCGTGGGTCCCGATCGTAAGTAGCGCCCACACAGAATATGGTGCCTTTTCAGACTCCCAGGTGCATCTCTTCACTTATTACCACGCACACGCACACACACACGCACACGCACGCACGCACACGCTCGCGCGCGCGCACGCGCACACCTGGAAGACATTTCAGCCTGAACCACATTTCGTTCAAAGTTGGCCTTTTGGGAGTTGCTTAGTAATATATTCGCCATAATTTAATTTGACCGATACTGCAAGGCGTGGCACCAAATAGATGGCAGAAGGCTAGCAGTGGTGGTGTGTGGCACGATATACCCAAAATATGCCCTGCTTTCCAGCTCCTCAATTAGCAAATGACATAGCAGAGCTAGCTAGCAAATGGGCTGACAGAGAAGAAAGAAGACTATGTAACTGGATATGAAACTGTATAAATGCAAATGTAGCTACCGCTCTTTGGCTAACATGAGGCTCACTGTTGGTCATGGCTGGTGGACTAGGCTGGTAGCATAACCCACTGGCAAGCAAGCACATCTCTTCATGGGTTGCATATTGTTCAGTGTTGTTTCTCTAGCAGAGCATTTCAATTAAGTGCTAAAGATTTTGTGTAAACTGCCTTACTGAGTCTTCAAAACACAGTGCCTTTTCTAAATAAGGAATGAAATTAGTAGCTAGGCCCTTTTTCATCCTTGATTTTAGTAGTAAGCTGTATAATGTTAGCTAGCTTGCTAGGAATGCTGTGGTATCCACTGAATTTAAGCTAGTTGACATTATCATTGCTAGCTATTTTTGGCGGACTTCGAAGCTAATGACATGGCCATCTGGGTAAATAATTTGTACCAAATGTACCAAATGATTTACCCACTTTAGCAATGTCAGCATATTTCCCGACAGTGTCATTTAGAAAAATCACTAATTAGCCATTGTTAAAAGTATATTTTCTCTGTTCAGCTCATGACCTGTGTATACTTCATTGCTGGGACTCTTTGCAGTTTGCACCCTTGTGACTGCCAGGGGTAGTATAGACAGCGGTGCATGAGACACATATAAAGTGGTACGTAGTGGGATGTTTGTTGTTCAAGTTTGCCGATTGCTGAGCCAGTGGCCATCAAGCTGACAATTTCTGACACTTTACTTATTGGCTATGAAGGCCAATACACCAGCAGACCTGAGAACGAGATTAACACCCACCCACTACATTCATCTAATTCGTTTTTATCACACCTGTGGTATACTGTATCATATACCACGGCATTCAACAAATCAGCTTTGAGGGTTCGAGTTACCCGGTTTAGTGAAATGATGTCTACCCAGGTCTATGTGAATATTATCATCCTCTGCAGGGAACAGGTCCTTGGAAACTGGGTTATTCAAGATGAAAGACCGTGCCTGGCTCCAATCCACAAAGACACTGATGTAATTTCCTCCATAATGAATCACGGTTTAATGTGTTCACATGTCCCATCCTGATCCGTTTGATTACATTACAAATGACTGTAATGTCATCTGCCCTTGGGTTATAAAATGACTTAAAATCCTCGTCATATTGATATTTATGCATTGTATTATTAATACTCGCACATCAGATCAGATTGACTCTCCAACGCTAAATGAAACACGTAAAACGACATATTGCTTCCAGTGGGGTGGTGGTAAAAAAGTCAGTGCCTTGCTTCGTTTTTCTTTCTACTTGCAGCTGACCCCATGTTTCTGTAATTTTTCAGACATTGTCAGGACTTGACACTGACAGGTCTCAGACAAACTCACAACCACACAGCCTGCTAATAAAAACAGCCGTCAATACGATTCTCCAGCTACCTTTGGTGTCATTAAATGTAGGAGCCATGTCCAAAACGGTCTGCAATTTCTAAATGGTTCATTCAATATAGATGACTACGTCCTCAAATTAAAGCCAACAGTCTGCAGTCTTTAAACCCCGCAGTTATTGAATAATTTCAAATGCAAAGTGCTGCCAAAAAAAGCAAAAAAACAACAGCTGTGTGTCAATGTCCATTATTCTACAAAAGGTGGGTGAACTGTCATGTAAAATAAAGACGTTGCATTTGCTTGTATCCGCTCCTCATTAAACCAATGACTGTCACAATGTCCCTGTAGGTCCTGCTAACACAATATGCTTTCACTGGTTTGCCCGGTGTGTGTCAAAAGCTGTGGCGGTTGTTGATCAGATTGACGGTATCATTTATACTCCATCTACCACAGACTTGTGAGGGTTCCTCTGGCTTTCCGCGTGGGTTCGTCCTCTGCTTTCAGGGCTTAACCCTGTGCGTCTCGCCTCCTGTTTGTGGACCATTTCATTCCGTCGGTTCATTTTTGTTTGCACCTTTCGTCCAGATGACCTCGTCTCTCCTGTTTTCTCCTCCTTCGTTACATCGCGTTGCCACTGCAGCATTACTGTCCTCTCCATTCTCCTCCATCCACTTAACATCACAGGGAGAGGCTAAGCTTATTAAGGAGCCTTCCACTTCTGTGTAACAGTGCTCATGAAAGCCCTTTCTTCTCCCCGTCCTTCTGTAGTCTCTAATTCGGTTCACTGCTGATGTCATTAGCCTGCTTTTTTATATGCACTCTTGTTCATAGGCAAATGTGACATTGCCTTTTCTGCAACAATCATGTTCAGTGCCATTTCTTTGTAAACACTCACCTGTCCTTTCTTCACAACCCTTTACATCCATAATGGCTTAGATCAGCAATGACCATGTCGGCTTGGTTAATAATAGGACATTAGGATTCTCCAGGGAGGATAGCAGATCCCCTCTTGTATTCCGACTGTGTTGTTGTGATTCCCAGATGTCTCGATTATTCATTTGTCTTTAACCAAGTTCTCTGTTAACAGCATCATTGGTCTGAGAGGGGCTGTGAGATTGTATCGGGTGTCCGGTAGGTAAAAATGAATCCTGCTTGGTCCATTTCAGTTCCAGAGAGCTTTTTCAGCATTTCATGACCCCATGAAGGATTGTCACATGTTTTTTTAATTATTTTTGTGTACTGTAACTGAGACGTGACACTAGCTGACCACTGATCAGGTTGCTGCAGACTTCTGAGAGGATTTGTAGATGACATCTGTTAGCTCATGTGAACTGGCTATCTTCCCTGGACAGTCTGGAATAAACAGTGGATGAGGTGCGTGCAAACGTGTAAGCCAGAAGCCTTGTCGGACAGCCCGGCTGGTTGTTTTTATTACATCCCCTTCCTTCCATCAGCGAAGGAGAAGGTGGTTAATATCTTTGTTCATTTCTAGGTAGCGTATCATCTTTTAACAAGCTGTGGGGGTGTTGTTTTTCACCGTCAACCTGCCTTGACATGGAATGGTTACGGTTCCCTCACCTCGTACAGAGGTGTCACCAGTGTCCCGGAGTTTCCAATCTCAGAGAATTCCTTATTTAATTACACAGGGGAACCCTCTGCAACGCTCCCTCCGATCTCTCCTCGCCCAGAGGAGGTCAAGGGGACTTCAATCTCTTGTTGTCATCTAAAGAAAAGAAATCTATTTCTCATTATGTGCAGCTCTCTCTCTCTCTCTCTCTCGATTAAGCTTTCTCCTTCAGACTCTCTCTATATTGCGTTATCTCTCTCAGTCTCTGTCTTTGCTCCGTTTCTCAGCATCGAGGGACTTAGCGGTGCCTGTGGCTTCTTAATGCTTACATGTGAAGGGAAACAAGGAGAGATGAGGTACAGGGATCATTGCAGCACTCTCTGCTCTGGGCGCCATTGATCTGCCTCGCCTAGCATTCTCACCACGCACAACCTCCTTCATCCAGCTTAACGGAGAGGAGACGTAAAGATAGGTGAAGAGAAAGGAGCTGAGGGAGCATAGGTGACAGGGAGGGGAGAACTGTCGGCAATGAGTGTAGAAGAATTGCCACGGTGAGCATGAGAGGAACCGAGAAGGAGGGGTGGACACAAGGACTAAACAACAGATTCATCTGAACTGACAGTGATGGGGACAGCACTGGTGAGCAAGGAAGAAAGAGGCTGCTCTTTGAAGGGATAGTGAAGACACGAGATTCATGTCTGTGAGGAAGCGTGGTTAAGAGTAAAACAGGAAACGAAGAAAATGCTAGAACAAGCGCGTACGACAGAGAAAGATGGAGAGAGCAGGAGAGAGAGAGATGGAGAGAGGGTAGCAGGAAGATGGATAGAGAGCAGGAGAGTTCGAGAGAGATGGAAAGAGAGCAGGAGCGAGATGGAGTGAGGACAGGAGAGAGAGAGAGAGAGAGCAGGAGATATGGAGTGAGGGATGGAGAGAGGACTCAGGAGGAATATGGATAGAGAGCAGGAAAGAGTTGGACAGAGGTGGAGAGAGAGCAGGAGAGAGATGGAGAGAGAACAGGAGAGAAATGAATAGAGAGCTGGAGAGAGAGAGCAGGAGACAGACGTGTAGAGAACAGGGGAGTTGGAAAGAGGACAGGAGAGCGATAGATTGAGAGCAGGAGAAAGATGGATTGAGAGCAATTGGTTGAGTGGGAAAAAGCGATGGAGAAAGCGAATGAGCGGAGTAAACAGAATTGGAATAGAAATTACAGCAGCATGCCATCTCTCCAGTAACAAGACCTGGAGATTATTTATTATGTAATTAAAACGGTGACATAATCACATTCATTCGGAATTGATGACTTGGTGGATCCAGTGGACTGGAACAGCTGCTTTTAACAGAGGTCTATAAGTCTATATATTGGAACAGAGGTCTATATATTTGAACAGAGGTCTATATATTGGAACAGAGGTCTATATATTTGAACAGAGGTCTATATATTGGAACAGAGGTCTATATATTTGAACAGAGGTCTATATGTTTGAACAGAGGTCTATATATGAGAACAGAGGTCTATATATTTGAATAGAGGTCTATATATTTGAACAGAGGTCTATATATTTGAACAGAGGTCTATATATAAGAACAGAAGTCTATATATTTGAACAGAGGTCTATATATTAGAACAGAGGTATATTTATGAGAACAGAGGTCTTTATATTTGAACAGAGGTCTACATATTTGAACAGAGGTCTATATATTGGAACAGAGGTCTATTTATGAGAACAGAGGTCTATATATTTGAACAGAGGTCTTTATATTTGAACAGAGGTATATATATTTGAACAGAGGTCTATATATTTAAACAGAGGTCTATATATTTGAACAGAGGTCTTTATATTTGAACAGAGGTCTATATATTTGAACAGAGGATTATATATTTGAACAGAGGTCTATATATTTGAACAGAGGTCTTTATATTTGAACAGAGGTCTATATATTTGAACAGAGGATTATATATTTGAACAAAGGTCAATATATTGGAACAGAGGTCTATATATTTGAACAGATGTCAATATTTTGCTAAAGATGGAAAAATCCTAGGATTTTTCTACACAGCAGCACCACTAGTGACTCTGGGTGCCAGACCTAAGAAATCACTGGCAATGCTCCACCTTGCAGTCCAAGGTTGGGTATATCCAGCTACCTAATACATAACACAATAATTTACTTAGTCATTGTAGCTTCTTAATGATCCAGAGCGCTGTCTTCCATTAGGTGTCTGAACGGCTTTAGGGATGTTTGTTAGGTACACTGATTCTAACTAACTCTGTCAGCCGGCTTCACATCTTTGACGTTTCCAAGCACGCATTGATGGTTCCACGTGTCATTTTAAGCATGATCGTGTTGTGCAAATAAGAGTCACATATCCATGGCTCCCTTTAATCTCATTTAATAGGAAAAATCTGTTTCACTCCAAGGACGTGTGCCCCTTGATTTATTTCTAATGAAAATAACAGGGCGGTGGATTTCAACAACAGGGCGGTGGATTTTGCAGCTGTTCGTGGTGACCGTCACATGAGAGCACATTGTTCTCCAGAGACTTATGGTAGATGGGCTTCTGTGTGGCTCGGTTGGTGTGGCATCATCAGATGACAAGATGAGCAGAGCAGGAACGTCTATGCGTTCAGTTGGATGTTTTCATGAAGAGTTAATGGACATTGTGTCCGAAAATGCTATACATTCCCACGAAACAGACGCTCAGAATGAGGTCCAGAGAAAGCAAATGTGCTCTCTGATATTCCCACAGTTCAGCCACTGCCTAGTGTGACATAGGTAATTTGATTTTCTATGCCTGTTGCGTTTTCCATCCCAGGTGTGAAATTGCATTTAATGGATTCGCACCAGTTGAGGGCTTTTAAAACCACCAATAACATTAAACAAAAAATATCTTACATAGATTCTTGGTGTCATCCAGACTGATTTAAACAAAGAATACCGAATCTTTAATCTTATATGAAGCGAATTTGTTTATTTGTGAGAAAGTGTTTGGTTGTTGGCTAGTCCTCTTGTGTAGGGGTTGAATGTTTTGGTAATAAAAATGTGATAGTTGGCTTAAAATAACCATCATTTTGCAAGTAAAGTAAACTAACAACACATTTTCATTGGCAGTAACAACCTTGGTGCAATTAGAGTTAACTGTTGTGCTCAGGGAAAGAACAACGGGGTTTTTCACCCTGTTTCTTTCCTGGCACCCCTAATTGACACTGAGAAAAACAATAACTGTTGCATTCCAGTCCCTGGCCATTACTAGTTGTCTGTGTTTGAGCAGTCGTGGCCACAGCCGAGACAGAACGTCACCGACCCGAGAGGACGTGGTCTGCTCTCCGAAGCCAAGGCCTTTCGTTAGGGACAGGTCTAGGTGGACAACAGCGTTGGTTATTAATTTTGAGCTTCTGCTGTGACAAACCATCCGTGGAAAACAAATAGTGGGACTTGTGGTTTTAATTGAACGGCAGAGGTGCCAGGAGGAGGTGGAAGCTTTACTTGCCCAGACATGAGCCGGAGGCAGATCTGCCCAGGAGGAGGAAATGAATGTGATTGGGGACAGCTAAGCTTATATTCTCACTCAAACGTCACTCAATAAAACTGTACATTTCAAAGAGGTAGAGATAGTTGTAGTGCAAGAGTGAGGTTTTAGCTTAGGGACTTAACGCTGCCAAATGGCCTCAGCCTGTTTGAAATGCTCCATTGAGTCAACCAATTATGCACATTTCTGGCTTCTGGGCAGATGTGCCTGCACTTCATATTTTTGACTAAAACTCCTGCGTGTGTCAGGAAGACCAAGGCGAGTGGACAGAGGTGGGGCTCTCTGGTAGATTTACAGTAAACTTCCCCTCAAAGCATAAAAAATAAGGGATAAAGGCTGAGATTAGGGAGAGGGATACATACCCTATACCAGTCACTGGAGGTGTGGTGGGTGGATGGAGGTGTGGTGGGTGGATGGAGGTCTGGTGGGTGGATGGAGGTGTGGTGGGTGGATGGATCTGTGGTGGGTGGATGGAGGTGTGGTGGGTGGATGGAGGTGTGGTGGGTGGATGGAGGTGTGGTGGGTGGATGGAGCTGTGGTGGGTGGATGGAGGTGTGGTGGGTGGATGGATCTGTGGTGGGTGGATGGAGGTGTGGTGGGTGGAGGGCATCAGCATCCCTGCTCCTGTCCGCTGGTGGCCCCTGGAAAGGATGTCTACATATTGACAAGGTCATGAGAAAAGCAATAGGTCATCTCTCAGATAGATAGCGATTGACAGGGTTAAGTCGTTCTTGTACGTTCTGCCAATATAGTTCAAGCTCACCTGTGAAAAGGTCAATTGCCCAGGTGACGCCATCATTCCTTTCAGAAAGTAATTGGCTGACCCTTTTAATAGCCAGGAAACATCATCCCTTTCAGAAAGTAACTGACTGTACCTTTTAATAGCCAGGCAACATCATCCCTTTCAGAAAGAAAGAGGCTATTTCAAATAAACGCCTTGGTCCAAATAAATTCTTTATTGGGTGCATTTCAATGAGGGCAGTAAAAATCATGCAAATAACAATGGAGAAGAGCAACGGCATTGCCCTGAATGAGACAGCATTGTGGTTTGACACGGTTGGCTCAGCCACAGGGATCTGGAACCAAGTCTAATTTCAGTATTTGGCAATTGTCCCTGAGGATTATATATAATATGTAAACATAAGTAAGGGTAAGATTGTTGGGGCCAAAAAAATATATCTAGTAAGCATAATTCACTTGCTGTTTGGGGTTAGGTGAGTTTGGGGCTCCTGAGTAGTGTAAAGGCCCTGGTTCACTTGCTGTTTGGGGTTTGGTGAGTTTGGGGCTCCTGAGTAGTGTAAAGGCCCTGGTTCACTTGCTGTTTGGGGTTAGGTGAGTTTGGGCTCCTGAGTAGTGTAAAGGCCCTGGTTCACTTACTGTTTGTGGTTAGGTGAGTTTGGGGCTCCTGAGTAGTGTAAGGACCAGGGATTGCAGCTAGTGGTTTAAGAGCATTGTGCCAAGAAATTGGCATTTTGTCCTGGACCCAGGCTCTTAACACTAATGCCTGCTGTAAGCTTGCGTAGAAAAGAGAATCTGCTTAAAGACTGAAATGATTATTTAAATGCAGTGCCATTGCGACCTTGGTTCTTGTTTGGTACATTTAAGAAGAAAGTACTGCTAAGGTCAGCAGTAGCCAATTACCTGGCAGACTCTGAACAACAAATGCTTGCCATTTTTTGTCCGCAATGTTGTGATGCAATTCGCAACCGGCTTCAGAGAGTTGGAACTGATACGTGTGTCCTCCAAAGCACATCTGATGGTCTTTTGCTTATTGTCACGCTGCTCACTCACCTGGGAAGTGTATGCCGGAATCCCTAAATGCTGGAGGAAGGCCCATTCGCTGGTTAACAACCAGGATTGAGCTAACTGGAGCCCAAACTATCAGAGAGAGTTACTAGAGGCAACACGACGAGGCAACGCGACGAGGCAACGCGACGAGGCAACGCGACGAGGCAACGCGACGAGGCAACGCGACGAGGCAACGCGACGAGGCAACGCGACAAGGCAAGGCAACCAGATTTGGTGAATAACTCCTCATATCCAAACAGTGCCGGCCAGTTGCAACGCCCTCCACAGGAACCTTAGGTTATTGTTAGCAAACTGGAGTTGCTTGACAGGTGTTTTTAGGTTCAGTCATTGATGTAGAGGAACAGGAACGGTCCGAACAGGGCAACTTGCTGTGGGCCCAGGTGAACAAGCCCTGTTGGTCAGGAAGACAGTGACTCAGGTGTCAGGTACATTCAGCTGGGTGAGTTTGTGGGGCAGCCATTCTTTTGAAGGCTGGGGAGAAGCACGTAAACAACACTTTGGAGGATTTTGTGAACTGGGTGAGGTCTTGGATGGCTTAGGTGGTGGTTTTGAGACAGGATTTCATGATGACGAGGTGAGCACCATTTAGTCATTTTGGTACTGAGCAGGGTGAACACAGTTTAGTCATTATTACCAAGTGAACACAGTTTAGTCATTATTACGAAGTGAACACAGTTTAATCATTATTACGAAGTGAACACAGTTTAGTCATTATTACGAAGTGAACACTGTCGACATGGTGGTGCTCTTTTACTATTTGTCAAGTAGTTTACATCAAAGATAAAACATATGTACACAGTACAGTCACATTCATAAAATGTTTCAGTAAATACTACAATACAGACATATCAACAAAACACTACATTATATAATACAATACAGTAATTTCCACAAAACTGAAAAAATAATACAATACAGTTAATCACAAAACACTTCAGTACATAGTACAGTACAGTCTTATTCACAAAACGCTTGAGTCATTTTTATAATACGGTCATATCCACAAAACATTACAGCAAATAGTAAAACACAGTAATTCCCAAAACACTAAATAACACAATCTAGTTATATGCACAACACACTACAATAAATAACACAATACTGTCATTCACAAAACATCATATTAAATAATCACTACATTAAACTGTCATATCTGTAAAATAACAATAATAGTAATTGCTACTGTGTCCTACAGTGTCTACAAAAACATTACCCCAAAAAACGAATACTTGAAAGTCATGTATAGCATACAACTGTATTCTTTTTGTGGATTTTGTGTGTGTCCAGGCTGCTTTTATGTTCTTAGTTCTCTATGACAGATTTTATTAGTTGTGTAACTTAATGATGACAGAGGAAATAAGTCTTTGACCACTGACCCAATTGCCTGGACAAACATTCACATACCATCTGCCCACTGTCAAGATACAGTCACAAGCATTGGCATTGTAGCCTGGGTAGAGAGAGAGAAAGTGTGAGAAAGAGTGAGAGATAGGTAGAAAGAGAGAGAGAAAGTGAACTTTAATACAGCACTTCAGCAGAATGCTATTTATTTCTTTTACATTGACAGCAATAATCAGAAACACACTCTTGTGCGCAAATATGCAAACAAAAACAACACATACAGTAGATTGCACATGAACAACAACACCCATCGGGACGTCATGATTTATCTTTGTTACTTTGATGTTAGTGCGGCCCAGGCAGAACAGCAGAACAGACTGTGCAGACTTTAATCAGTTACCGGCTGGCTGCAAGTCTTTTACAGTGCACTTCATTTCCTTTGTTTCTCCTGGTAGTTTAGATGAGGTGACTGCTTGTCTTTGTTTCAGATGTGTTTTCCTTTGTGGGTGGAAATAGGGTCATTAGCTGGACTGGTCTCATTTGTTCTCCACTGGTTGTTCATTCTTAGGGTGTGTGTTTCCATGCGTGCGTGTGTGTGTGTGTGTGTGGGCCTGTACCTGAGTATATGTGTTGCGTGTGTGTTTTTAATTGTGTGCTTATGAATGTGATTAAAAGAGCTTTACAAGTCATTATTTTAATGATTGAATTTTTTGATAATATCCCGTTTTAATCAGGCCGATGCAGAGACAAAGTGACACCTGTAACAGGGCCGAGAGGTGGAAGGCTGCAGTGAAGCATGCTGGGTGAAGCCTCGCCTGTTCATTAATGAATATTGAATATGCATATTTGGGAGTCATTATCACACTGTCTGTGCACCGCATGTGGACTTTGGAAACACTCAAGACAAGACAGTCAATACACTTTTCCCTCTCAGCTTACACTCTGCATCCCCTCTCACCCTGCATCCCCTCTCACCCTGCATCCCCTCTCACCCTGCATCCCCTCTCACCCTGCATCCCCTCTCACCCTGCATCCCCTCTCACCCTGCATCCCCTCTCACCCTGCATCCCCTCTCACCCTGCATC
>JACXGJ010015241.1:0-13758 GCA_016801105.1 Esox niger | reverse complement strand
ATGATGGGGCCTATTAAGGCATATTACCTGATGGGGCCTATTAAGGCATATTACATGATGGGGCCTATTAAGGCATATTACATGATGGGGCCTATTAAGGCATATTACATGATGGGGCCTATTAAGGCATATTACATGATGGGGCCTATTAAGGCATATTACATGATGGGGCCTATTAAGGCATATTACATGATGGGGCTTATTAAGGCATATTATATGATGGGGCCTATTAAGGCATATTACATGATGGGGCCTATTAAGGCATATTACATGATGGGGCTTATTAAGGCATATTATATGATGAGGCTTATTAAGGCATATTATATGATGGGGCTTTTTCATAAAGAGGACACATAGCTTCATGTTCCTCCCAGTCAGAGGGCCACACTTCTCTGTCTGCTAAGGGTCCCATAGCAGAGGTTTCCAACTCCCTATCTGCTTTCCTCCAGAGGTGTCCTGAGGAGGTGTTCCTGGAGGGTGTTCTGCAGCCCAGCCTGGAGAAGGGTCGCCTGGGCACTCTGCAGGGCATGTTGGAGACCCTGGACCCAGGCCTGGAGGTCTGTAGCCGGTACCTCATAGCCTCCTGTCATCTGCTGCAGCGACGTGGCCACTTCAACACGCTGTACCAGGTCCAGCAGTTCATGATGGTTAGTAACAGTACAGAACCGATGTTGTCAGTGTTCTGAAGAGTTATCGCCATGCCGATTTGGAGGCTGGTCTCCCGGCCTCATGCCCCTCCCCTCATCCCTCCTCCCTCCGCTGTCAGGACCACGTGCGGGCGGCCATGACGTGCATCCGTTTCTTCACCCACGGGGCGGTTTCCTACGTGCAGCTGGGAGACCAGCAGAGGTGGCTGGTCCGGGCCAAGGAACACCTCCGGACCTACCTGCAGGAGCAGCAGGGGGGGCGGGGCAGCGCCGCCGCCCGGAGGAAGAGCTCCACCAACCCCTTCAGAAAGAAGATGTCTTCCAGTGACGTGTCCAGGTGAGAGAGGGAGGCCGGCGAGGGCGTCACGGTGACGGACCGCAGCTCAGTGTGGAGGGGTTGTGGTGTCAGGCGGTGACATCGCCGTTGTCTGTCATGTGACGCTGTTCCCTCTTCCAGGCATATGAACACCATCGAGCTCCAGCTGGAAGTGACCCGGTTTCTGCATCGCTGTGAGATGTCCAGCTCTAAGCATGCTCTCCCCTCGTCCTCCTCCAACTCTCCTCCTACTCTGTTCGGCCCCAGCGCCATGAAGATCGATGTAGCCTGCAAGGTACGCCTGCCCTGCCAGACATCTCCCGGAGATCAGTCCGACTTCCATCCTAACTACAACCCGCTTCCTCCCTGTGTAGCTGTGTATTATTCCACATTCGCACTTCAGTTCACTAGTGTTAACAGATATAAAGCACTACAAACTACAGAATAAAATATATTCTATTTGTTCTGTTTCTATGTATTTGTTGCAGACGGTGCCCTATACCCCCCCCCACAGTGTGCTACTTCTGTATAAACCCCTGTCAAATGTAGAGTGCTACTCATTATCGCTAGATAATGTAGTAAATGTAATAGCCCCTGTCAAGACTGAACAGAACGTTGTTCAGCGATGCAGTTGTACAGTTATGAGTCCTGATGACGTTGTGTTATTCCCAGGTGATGTTGGGGGGTAAGAACATAGAAGAGGGCTTTGGCATTGCATACAGAGTCATTCAGGTGAGTTCGAACGTCTTTTGGGTAGCAGAGGTCATAAACTCTCTCTTTTGGAGGCATCGTCAATAATTTATTTTTGGCCCAGAAAGCCAGATGGAATGATTCACAATGCAGCCGTGTTCATAGTAAAAAGCCATGTGGTTTTACAAAAGAGATGGCATCAGCTATGCACATAGAAGCGTGCGTGTGCGTGCGTGCGGTACTCCACCACAGTTAAACATTCCCCAACGGCCATCAATTATTAATCCTTTAAATGTGTTCTTTTGTCAACTTTCCACTTTTTCATAATTTATTTTCCCATGTCTTAGGGATTTCTCCTCTGGCTCAGTCTTTAAGCATTGTCCGCTCTTCCTCCTGTCCTCAGGACTTCCAGCTGGAGGCCCTGGTCGTGTACGTTCGCGCCGGCCAGAGGCTGATGCGCCAGCGGCAGTACGGTGCCGTCCGGCAGCTGCTGAAGTGTGTGGGCGAGTCGGGCACCGGCACCAAGAACGACTGTGACACCATCGTCCTCAGTTGCGTGTCCATCGCAGATAAGGGGCCCACTGATGTAAGTTGGTTACAGAAACTCCTTCAAGACAAACCAGCGCATTTTCCCATTAAGCCTTAATAAACAAAGCAACATGTTGAATTGAATTTGTAATTTAAAATCTTCTAAATGCGATGCAGTGAAAACCACCTATATCAAAATAGAACTTCGATAACCATATTATTACAATAAATCTTACAGACACGCTAAATATCCTCAGGGATTTTATTTGTTAAATAAGAATCAATGATTCATGTGACCTCTTTACCACATTTCAGTTTACTACTCGCGGCTTTGCTCACTTTGACTGTTGATCAGCGATGGTGTTAAAAATAGTTGCTGGTCTTGTTGTCTTTATTCAGGCGAAGGAGTTGGAGGGTCTCATTCAGGAAACCAAGAGCACCGAGACCAAGGTCACCACCTCCTCCATTCATGATATATAATAAACAGAATCCAATATAATAGACATCTGTGTATAGATTTAGGCTGTGTGTTGGTTTGTGTCTATATCCTTGTAGATTTAGGCCTACCTGCAGTGTGTTAGTTTGTTTGTATATCTTTGTAGATTTAGGCCTACCTGCAGTGTGTTAGTTTGTTTCTATATCCTTGTAGATTTAGGCCTACCTGCACTGTGTTAGTTTGTTTCTATATCCTTGTAGATTAAGGCCTACCTGCAGTGTGTTGATTAATGTCTATATCATTGTAGATTAAGGCCTACCTGCAGGTGAGTAAACTGCGAGCAGCCTACCTGCTGGCTGTGAAGCTGGATGTGTCCAGGGCTGGGCCGCTGGTTCAGGAAGTCCTCCTGGCGGCCGAGGGTGCCGGAGACTCTGTCATGCAGGACATCTGTCGCCAGTGGCTGTCAGAGCACCAGGGCACGGACAGGACGACGCTCCCAGGCGCAAAGAAAACGCCCCCGGGCCGCCCCAACGCCAGGTAACGACGTGGGGAGAACGCTTGGACCGGGATCATACAACACCAAACGGGCTTAAGCGGAGCGAAACCAGAAGAATACAACCAGGACACTTCTCTTTTCCACCATGTGCACTAATTTACACTGTCATGGCAAAGGCAATGTGTAGGAGATACTTTAAGCACCTGAAACCATGGCTACTACTATGTGTATGTGGTATAATCAGGAAATAGATCGCACCTTAACTCATAAACGCAACAAGAGACATTGAGGCACACTTCCTGAACTGAGCAGGACTGACCTTCGCATGGACGCAGCTTCCTCCCAACCTGAACATGGTGAAACACCGTTGTGCCAACACTTTCCCTCTTTCTGACGTCTGGAGGACTGACTGACCGCAGGACTTTAAACACGACTCCTCAGTTAGAGAGCTAAGGAATGTATTTGAGTACGGAGTTTTCAACCACTTAATCTGGACTAAGCACAGTGAAGTAACTACGTTCGTAAACTCTTGTTCTCGCACGTCTCCTACCTCTCTTGAAAGGGATTTATCTTTTGTCACTGACTGCAAAACCACCGAATATATTGCTGACAAATTTAAGATTTGGTGTAATAAATGTAAAGGAGTAGATGTTTTTACCCATTTAGAATTTCTTGCTGTTTGTTAATAATACCAATTTTTGTAAGGTATGTGTTTTTTGCGCTGGACATTTGTGACATTTCTGACCGGTGTAATGTGCCAGTTATAGCAGATAACTCCAGAGCTAACGTTTGGTATAAAGACATGTATTGGTCAAAAGCCTGTGTAAAACTGCCTTAGACACTGAGACCGTTAAGATGTTGTATAGCCTGAAACTAGACCAGGCCTGTGCTTTCTCTCCGTATACTCTGTGCCCTGTGTTTAGCATCACCAGGAGTGGAATGTTTGCAGAAAGAGACCCATTCCCTGGCTAGATGTTTTCTGAATCTCTTTCAAAACCCAAGGGTATTTTGGGGTCCCGAAAGGGCATTTCAGGTTACCAAGATACGACTTGCCTTTCCGTGGAACAAACCTTATGTTTTGAATAAATTGGATTTAGTAAGGGAGTCTTCTAGGGGTAAATTCTAAATCATGGTGGTCAGATTCTCCAGGTTTTTACTATTGCTCAGTGTTATAGTCCTACATACGATGTTGGACCAGACACCTGTTATGACCATGTTTTACCCGTTGTTACCTGCTATTACTAGTCCCAATGTGTGTAGCCTCTGTGTTTTTGGGTGGCTCCTGAATGCACCCCTCTTCCCAACATAGTACCACACTGAATGGGGATTAGGGGGCTGTTTGGGACTTGTATATGACCTCTGACCTGTGAAGATTCTACATTTATAAAAAGGGACCTTTGCCGTAGATGTTATGACCAGGATACATTTAACGATATATTAATTATGTAATTGTTACTCTCGTTTACTCAGTTGCTTGTTTTTACATTTACAGGGTAGTCCTTTATCTGACGTTCTTATCTGGGGGTGGGGGGGCGCGACTCGTGTTACTTTTTATTTTGTACTTGAAAATCCCTCAGATATTGCCATCAGTACAGGGGGCTTATGACACAAGACAATCAGTTCTTCGGGGTTAATATTAAAAACGTTGTTGTGTTCCATGAAAAGCCCAGGTAAATTCTACAGTTGGTGTTATTCCACTTTTGGAATGTTTCAGCTGGTTAGCAGAGCCTTCAGCAGCCCCCTCGGGTCACTGGACCAGGGGTCATGTGATCAGGGGTCGTGCAGTGTGTTGCCTGCACTGTGCACACTTGGCCCCTGGTGGACAGCTGTGCACTAACCAGGGTTTGGGGTGATATTGCTGACACGGACTGTGTGTCATCACTCTCTGATTGGTTGTTTTCACTCTATCCACCCCAAAAGCTGACCCCTAACCCCGTTCTCCCTGGCCTTCGGACCCTAGCCACTACTCCTTGTTCCGTGACTAGTAACCCCCTGGAAGTGTTGTTGTTCCGTCACTGATGGATGCACTTTACCCTCTGACCTTATCTGACATCGCTACTAAACTGCTCTCTCCTAATTGTTTATCTTTTCATGGAATGAAGCAATGGATGAATGAATGATTGAAGTCATAACTTTTTTGTGAATTTTGATGAAGAGGATATTGAACTGATCATTTACGTTTTTACAGTGGCCATGTTGGTATAATAAACAATGGAGTGTTTTCAAAGTGTTTCCTTTTCCCGTGTTTGAGGGTGTGTGTCTTGTACAATTACTGGACATAACAGATGTATAACAGACTTATTGTTACATTGAAGTGGATTTTATGTCTGGCCTCAAACCAGTTCCCCAAACCATCTTAGAAAGAATTGTTTGTTTCAGAACAATCTACAAATTAATATGTGGCCAAAAATGTTATGGGTTATCTAGTATTCTGATCAATCCGAAGTATGTATTGCAGTATAAACATTTGCAGATGTTTATACTGAAGTCAAACTGATTTAACAGTTGTCTTCATGTACTGGCCCTTTGGTTGTGGGAGAAAATGGAAGTTACAATTGGGATTTATTTTAGGATTAAATCTTGTATGTTTGTCAGTTAGGAAGGATTTTGTGCAAGGTAGATTTGTATTTTTTTAAATGCAACATCCAAAAACAATATTTTAAAATTTCGTTTATTAGTCCACTATACTGAAATCCCCCAAACGTCATCAGTTAAGTGTTTTGCATTACAGCGTGCTACATTTTTTACAGTACTCTTATTTCTGAAAGTTCTCCACCCCTAACCCACACGCCATATGTTAGCGGGTTTACATAACTTCATGTGGTGACATCAGAACTGGAAGTCTCAAGGATCCAGTGTAGACTTGAACTGTAATGTGGCAGGCCAGCATAATGAATCGCCCCTGTCAGTGAACACACTGATAGGAGCCATGCTGGCCTGCATACAGGCCTGCTTGCCTGGCTGCCTGCCTTCAAGTTTCCAGACTTTCCAGCCTGCCTTGACTTCTCCACCTCTCTCCTATCACCATATATTGTGCACTAGGTGCGTCACAACAAGGACGTGGTTTGACTGCTTTGACATTCAGGGAGGGCATTGTTTTGTAAGATAGTGTGAAAGTCTGGCCAAGCTCAGAAGCAAGAAACCTGAGGCTACTGAAAAAGCCCTCTTAAAACCATGGGCACAACATTTGGCTTTTTATTAGTTTTTTCTTGTTGCACCACTGTCATTGCAGGTAAGTGTAAAAATTTACTGTTAAAAACATGCTACTAAAAAAGAAAATTATGTTTAGGTGTTACGAAGACTTTTTAGAGATTTAGTTAACACATCGGATCAGGAGAGCAAAAAATAAGGAAGCTTGAAATTGAACAGTTCACTTACATTATACTGCCCTCTCTTTTCAGGTTTAGGATCTCATTCTCTCTGGGCTCTTATGACATATATAGTAGGTGAAACTACTTTCCCTGAGTTCACTGTTGTGGTGATGCTGGATGATATTCAAGTTGGTTACTATGACTCCAATGATCATCAGCTCCTAGAAAAAAGACATGACGAACCAGACAAAATGGACCGAAAGATTTCTCAGGAAAGTATTCGCTTTTTGTTCAAATCCATGCTCAATGACATGAAAACGAGGTCATCCAACCTTCAGCGTTACTTTAATTCCACAGAGGGTATTCATGTCCAGCAAAGGATGGCCGGGTGCGCGATAAACGAGAACGGGGAACCCGCCTTCGCCATGGCCAGAGACTCTTTCGATGGGACCGTTTCAGATGGGATGTCTTTCAACATGACCCACTATTCATATTACACTGGAGAGCCACGCCTACCATGGGGAGAGGTAGAGTTGGATTTAGTGAAATTGCAGATTCAACATATTAATCTCCCTTATTGCATACTCGGATTGAAGATATATCTAGAGAGAGAGAAGAGCACTGTGATGCGGAAAGTGCGTCCCAGAATTCGGCTTATACAGAAAGCCGTGTCTGGTGGTGTGAAGGTCAGCTGTCTGGCGTTTGGTTTCTACCCCAGACACATCAACCTTACGCTGTTGAGAGACAGGCAGCCAATCGCAGAACAGGACCTCGCGGCGGGGGAGGTGCTGCCCAATGGAGACAGGACGTACCAGCTGAGGAAGACTCTGGAGATCAGTACAGAGGAACTGAATGAGAAGCACAACTACACCTGCATCGCCTCTCACCTCAGTCTGGACAACAAGCTGGATGTCAGCTGGGTTCCTGAACTAGGAGGAGTCAGAGAAGGACGATTCAGCCTTTTAGTTCCACTGGTGATGTTCGGGATCAGTCTGTTGTGTGTTTTCATCTGTATCAAGAGGAAACGTTCCGCTACGAGTTCCAAGACGTCATCACAACTTTTCAACACTGATGAAGTGGAGACAATCAGCTGAACAGAAAAAAACTGATAGTTAATTAATGGCAGATTTCAGAGTTTTGGGATTTTTTTTAATCTATGGTCACTTGTTTTTCATATTACATATAAGTGGCCGTTCACTAATGTTGGGGGTTTATTTTCACTAATTTCTTCTTTGTTCATAATTTGTTTAATCCCAGAGATCATGGTTGAACAGATGCTCTAAATGAACTGTAGCAGTAATTAGGTGCAGAGATCATTCAGGATGGGTTTCAGATTAAATATGAGTAGGTTTAGAGCTTTGTACAACATGGATAGAAATATTTACAACATGGATAGAAATATTTACATCATGAACTGTAGTTGTATTGTAGTTTGTTGTTTATTGTTATAAACATGGGAATAAGTCAGCAGAAAGTTAGTCAACATTCTCTTTAACCAAACCAAATATTGGGGATCAATTAAATGCACCTCAATAGGTTGTATCAACTTATTTTGTTCACAGCTTTTCCTTCCTTAGACCACTTCAAGTTCCTCGGTTTGTTCAACAAAGATGACCACTTGGTCCAGTCAAGCGAACTCAGCTGTGAAAACTGCCCCAAAACAACTATAATTCCTGAGGAAACTCAAGAAGCTTAGCCTGTATAAAAACTCTCACCAACATCTACAGGTGCACCATTTGAGAGCATCCTCTCAGGCTGCATTACTGCCTGGTACAGCAGCTGCTCCGCTGCTGACCACAAGTCCCTCCAGAAGATGGTGAAATCTGCGGAGCGGGTCATCGGCTGCCTTCTCCCCTCTGAGCAAGGCTGTGGTCTGTTCACACTGCTGCTGTCTGGCATAAGCTACTGGAGCATCGGAGCACTTCCAGACTCATGAAAGGTTTTTCCCTCAGGCCATAAGGATCCTCAACCATAAATACTGATCTATGATCATATTGATCACATACAAACTTTCCAAATGCTTTGATGTCCTTTCAGGTACCTTCAATGTACATTAGAATATTCTTTTGTATGTACCATTCATATCACACTCATATTATATTTATAACATTCACATTTGTACTTTAGATATTTCCTAATTCTTACTATTTAGATTTCCTGTGAAGTCTCAAGAATGTCATTGTTCAGAATGACGCTGTGTTATTCTGTGCATTTGGTAAATCAACTTTGAACTTTGCATATTAGAAGAATCTCAGAAATAATCATTCATTTTGAGTGAGAGGTGTGTTAGTAGGAAATAGTGAATTAAATGTAAACCAGTAGTTGTAATAGCTAATATTTCTTTATTTACAGTGAATGTAAACATTGATTTCCTGACATGACTGCAATGTAATAAAAGGCATGGTTCACATTTGTATAAAAGACATCTTGGCAGCTTATCATGTGAATGCAGTAGGGACAATGGGAAGAAACGGCAGCACACTGCAGGAAAACTTAGACAAAATATGGCAGAAATGGGATAAAACGATAAAGCCTGGAATGGTCAACAAAAGCCACAAGATAAAGACGTTTGGTTAAGATTACCAAACCTCCCTGCAAGGTTTGGGAAACTGTATAAGTAATATGATGCAATACTAACTGTAATACGTTGTTATTACCCTGGCTAGACTCTTCACAGCACTGTGATGCTTTTGACACATGGCCAAAAACTTCAAGCATTATGACATCACACACTTTAATGACACTACAACATTCTATGGCAGCTGTGTCCCCATTGAAATGTGGACTATTTAAACAACTAAATGTTTTGATTCAGAAAACTATTCATAACTTGACACAACCCTCTAAATAAATATTGTATTGTTACTAGCCAAATGCTTAAAGATGCATTCTACAATCTTTGGCCCGTGGTTATAAAATTGCCACTGTAAAGCCATTTTTGGGTAATGTATGCGCCGAAATGTGCTCCACCTCATCAAAACCACTCACTTTCAAACTTAGAATTTACTTGCTAAGATAAGATAATAATTCCAGTAATTTATGAAATTCAATAACTCCAGCTGAAAATTTAAGGTTTAGAAAATAGCTTTAGTTTTTCATAAAAATCCCAGAATTCATCTTTAAGTCTTGTTGGATTAACAATTGTTTTACTTCACGTAATGTCATGAAATGATAACAATTTAAATATTTAATCAGATGTAAAACAAGGCGTGGCTCAATTCAGATGGTCCAATCAAGAGCAGGTCCCCTTCAGTCACTCAGTTGATTTACAGACTCAAATGTGACGGAACATTTGGAGTCATTAAAGGAAAGTTAATTACAATTCGCCTTTATTCCCTCAGCTTGTCATTCTTAGGGAAGTGTTGCCATGGCAAATGCAGTCGTCATGATGCACTGAGGGCAGTTTAGACTCACTCCAGTGGAGTGAATGCGAGGGTGACGCGCACAGCAACACGTCTTGTCATCCATGACAACTGGAATCAGAGTTCCCTCACCTGGGGCTTCTGGGGATTCTTTGAGTGAAGTGGACTTCTCATGTTCACTCTCACCATCAGAACTGAGCCTGCTTGTGTCCCCAAAGCAACCTATTCCAAGTACAGTGCACGATTAGCTTTTGATGACATTCAAGAAGAAGTATTCCATCTCAGAAGCGTTGCTGGGATTACAATACTTTCGAGGCTTAGCCTCCCCACCCCCCCGGGACAGAAAGTACATGGCTTTGAATGTAAATGCTAGCGGCAGATCAGGGGTTATTTTTTAATTACTATAATTTGAGATCCGGGCGCAGGACCACCCAGGCCTAACGACACCACTGGTGCATCTGAAACTTGTGCTGAATAATTCAGAAAGTTCCAGTACATGTTTTTTCTAACAGCACAGCAGCTGAGCGGTAATCTAGAGATGTTAAACTTAAAGAGCCAAATGATTCGATGGGCATTTTAGAGAAAAAGTTCAAATCTAAACAGAACGTTGACATCTTGAAAAGATCTGAAGACTAAATTGGGTTTATTTTCTGGATGAAATTTAGTTTTCCATCAGTTAGCAAAGCTCTTGTCCAATGAGCATCAGTATTTGCATTGGAGTATGGTTGGATTTCTTAAAATGCTGAATTCTACCGGTAACATAAACCCAAAACTAGATGTTTGTATATTGCTCATTAGTCCCTCGATAATGACCCACCCTGCCTACCAGAGACCGAAGCACGGGGTAATTTTTTTGGGCTAGGGCTACTATGAAAATATCTTTGGCCCGACAAGTGAGTGCTCTTCCACAGTTTCAAGGGTGAGGTCTAAATCAGGGAAAGTAACCTTCTCTAATGTTCCTTCGTCCTGGAATGAACTACAAAATACCTTCAAATGAGATTTTAAGATTTGAAATGTCTGATAGAAAATGTCTGTTTTTAATAAATGAAATAAAATAAATGTAATTTTAGCATTGTGTTTTTTGAATGTATTGTATTCCTGATGAACGGTTGCCAGGTCTTTCTCACAAAACACGTTTTCCAACCTCAACGCTCTTTTTCTGGGTAAATAAAGAATCAGTAAAAGTACCCATTTGACCACAACCTTCCAGGAAGCTCAGCTTTGGCCAAATGTACTGCACTTTAGGGGTGATAGGATCCCATGAAGGACACATTAGTGTTTGACGATGAAGGGGGTGGGTCAGGTCAGTCATCCCAGACGATGCCCAGCAGCTCACAACTGGCGTCCCACAGCTTCCTGGCCGTCTCCTCGTTCCTCCCCTGGGGAGCCACAAACGCTGGGGCGCAGTCACTGGGTGGGAGAGAGTTTAATACAGTCAATGGGAGGGAGAGAGTTTAATAAAGTCACTGGGAGTGAGAGAGTTTAATACAGTCACTGGGAGGGAGAGAGTTTAATACGGTCACTGAGAGTGAGAGAGTTTAATACAGTCACTGGGAGGGAGAGAGTTTAATACAGTCAATGGGAGGGAGAGAGTTTAATACAGTCACTGGGAGGGAGAGAGTTTAATACAGTCACTGGGAGGGAGAGAGTTTAATACAGTCAATGGGAGGGAGAGAGTTTAATACAGTCACTGGGAGGGACAGAGTTTAATACAGTCACTGGGAGGGAGAGAGTTTAATACAGTCACTGGGAGGGAGAGAGTTTAATACAGTCACTGGGAGTGAGAGAGTTTAATACAGTCAATGGGAGGGAGAGAGTTTAATACAGTCACTTGGAGTGAGAGAGTTTAATACAGTCACTGGGAGTGAGAGTGTTTAATACAGTTACTGAGAGTGAGAGAGTTTAATACAGTCACTGGGAGGGAGAGAGTTTAATACAGTCACTGGGAGGGTGAGAGTTTAATACAGTCAATGGGAGGGAGAGAGTTTAATACAGTCACTGGGAGTGAGAGAGTTTTATACAGTCACTGGGAGTGAGAGAGTTTAATACAGTCACTGGGAGGGAGAGAGTTTAATACAGTCACTGGGAGGGAGAGAGTTTAATACAGTCACTGGGAGTGAGAGAGTTTAATACAGTCACTGGGAGTGAGAGAATTTAATACAGTCACTGGGAGTGAGAGAGTTTAATACAGTCACTGGGAGGGAGAGAATGTAATAGAGTCAATGGGAGTGAGAGTGTTTAATACAGTCACTAGGAGGGAGGGAGTTTAAAAGAGTCTCAGAGAAAAGGTGAAAATGTATAAATGACTGGGTTAAGAGCGTGGTCCGAGTAAAGGTGGAAAAGCAGATCAGTGTAGCTGATTTTTAATTTAGGCACATAACCCTAATAGCTCCTGCACATGGCTCGGAATAAGAGCATCTCTTAAATGACAAAAATGTAAATTTGATGAATAATTCTTTCCACTACCAGATGTTTTATCCAGAGTAAAGGGGAACTGTATTCTGAGCTCTAAACCACCGGGCCACTGGAATCACCGTTCCCTGTTTCCTGGGTCGGGACCAGAACTTGAATGTGTGGTTCCATTGGAGGGCTTTGCCTTCTCTCTCTCACCCTTTTTCCCTCTCTCCTGTCCCTTCCTCGCTCGCTCTCTCTTCACCTCTGTCTCCCTCCCTCCCTCCCCGTTACCTGAAGTGTTTTCCGGTGATGGAGTGAAGCTCCTCCGCCACGGCGCAGTAGATGGAGGTCTGGGCCCCCTCCCGAGGGGTCTTCAGGAACAACGAGAACAGGGAGAAGATGAGAGACATGACGGTGGAGTGGCGGACCAGCTCTGACCGCACTGACCCCGGATGGACCGAGTTCACCGTCACACTGGAACCTGGGAGGAAAGGAACCCGTTACCATGGAGACTGTCTTACTGCAAGAGCATCCGTCGTGTGAGGACGACTAACTAACTGGTGAGTTTTTCCACACCGTCCGAAATGAGATTTTCCTGCGCATCTGTGTGCAGCCTTCAGCGGGAAATGGTTCATTTATTTTATGTGATAACTGATCCATTAGGTAGGCTCAGCAGAATGTCACGAGCAGCGCCGCAGAGGAGCGAGATCAAAGACTTATAGTCACATTATCTGGGTATTTTCATGGGTTGGCTTGTTGCAGAATGGAATCGTCGGGATTAAACCACAAGCAAAGTATAAGAAGCATTCCGGTTCAACGCGCTTAGCTGTTACGTAAATCGAATCTACCGTTTTGTAATGTGGCTGGTTGTAGTTCTCGTTCTCTCCCGGCCTACCTTTGAGTCTGCGTGCTAGCTCCCTAGCGAACAGGATGTTGGCCAACTTGCTTTGGCAGTATGCAAGGCCGCTGTTGTAGCTCCCCTGGCTGAGCAGGTCGTGGAAGCGGATCCAGCCAAAGTTGTGAGCCAGAGAGGAAACAACCACGACGCGCGCTGGAGCGCTGCGCTTCAGCAGGCCAATCAGGAGGTATGTCAACAGGAAGTGACCTGTCAGGAGTAAACAATAAACCACAACACATGATCCAGTCTGTTGCTTTGTTAGAAAGAAAATAATTATAGGATTATTGTGGAAGTAACACTGTTTTTATGTCATTTAATGACAAACAGGAAGTGACCTTCCAGTAGTAATCAACAAAAGAATAGAGATGACACGTCATTTGCAATGATGGTTTCCTTGATACCTGCCCAGTGAATATGACTAGACTGTTTCCTGACAGGCCAGAGAATATGACTAGACTGTTTCCTGACAGGCCAGTGAATATGACTAGACTGTTTCCTGACTGGCCAGTGAATATGACTAGACTGTTTCCTGACTGGCCAGTGAATATGACTAGACTGTTTCCTGACTGGCCAGTGAATATGACTAGACTGTTTCCTGACTGGCCAGTGAATATGACTAGACTGTTTCCTGACTGGCCAGTGAATATGACTAGACTGTTTCCTGACTGGCCAGTGAATAT
>JACXGJ010015240.1:0-13760 GCA_016801105.1 Esox niger | reverse complement strand
CTCCCTGAATGCTTGTAATTTGCGATAGTATTTCACATCCTCCTTATGGTTCATACTTGGGTCATGTCCATCATTGTCCACAAAGTAAGTGTTACGTTAAGCTCATGGGCCACACTCAGGTCATCTCTTATGACAGAGAACACTTTATGACCAGCTCATGGGCCACACTCTGGACACCCCAACAGTGGATACAAAGGCAGTAAACTTTAGAAATGCCCATCTCTGGGCTCAAGGTAATTGCCTGCTCATGACCATCTCTCAGCATAAGGCACATATATTATGATGAACATAAACATTATCTGTATGTGTAATTTGTCCTATCTCAGAAGTAATTTGCTGTGAGTGTGGATTCCACGTTAATATGTTTCTGATAAAACTACATGATTATACATTGCACATTAATATTTTCATAAGTATAAGGTTATTTATGCATTTTATAAAATTATCCCCCACAGCAGCCAGATGAATTCTGAAATGCATAGGGATACAGTGGGGCAAAAACATATTTAGTCAGCCGCCAATTGTGCAAGTTCTCCCACTTAAAAAGATGAGAGAGGCCTGCAATTTTCATCATAGGCACACTTAAACTATGAGAGACAAAAAAAATCCAGAAAATCACATTGTAGGATTTGTAATTAATTTATTGGTAAATTATGGTGGAAAATAAGTATTTGGTCAATAACAAATGTTCATCTCAATACTTTGTTATATACCTTTGTTGGCAATGACAGAGGCCAATCGTTTTCTGTAAGTCTTCTCAAGGTTTTCACACACTGTTGCTGGTATTTTGTCCCAGTCCTCCATGCAGATCTCCTCTAGGGCAGTGATGTTTTGGGGCTGATGCTGGGCAACACGGACTTTCAAATCCCTCCAAAGATTTTCTATGGGGTTGAGATCTCATGATTGGCTAGGCCACCCCAGGACCTTGAAATGCTTCTTACGAAGCCACTCCATTTCCCGGGCGGTGTGTTTGGGATCATTGTCATGCTGAAAGACCCAGCCACGTTTCATCTTCAATGCCCTTGCTGATGGAAGGAGGTTTTCACTCAAAATCTCACGATACATGGCCCCATTCATTCTTTCCTTTACACGGATCAGTCATCCTGGTCCCTTTGCAGAAAAACAGCCCCAAAGCATGATGTTTCCACCCCCATGCTTCACAGTAGGTATGGTGTTCTTTGGATGCAAATCAGCATTCTTTCTCCTCCAAACACGACAAGTTGAGTTTTTACCAAAAAGTTATATTTTGGTTTCGTCTGACCATATGACATTCTCCCAATCCTCTTCTGGATCATCCAAATGCTCTCTAGCAAACCTCAGACAGGCCTAGACGTACTGGCTTAAGCAGGGGGACACGTCTGGCACTGCAGGAGTCCCTGGCGGCATAGTGTATTACTGATGTTAGCCTTTGTTACTTTGGTCCCAGCTCTCTGAAGGTCATTCACTAGCAAGCAAGCAGCAAGCACATTTATTTATATAGCACAATTCATACATAGAAGCAATTCAATGTGCTTTACAGTGAAAATAGAAATAATGCAACAGAATCAAAAACAGTTTACACAGAGGTTATTCCTCTGATAGCACCAGATCTTGCATTACAATTGGTAAAATATAGCAGGATGTACATTTAATAACACAATAAATTAAGAAGAGAAATATAAAATACAGCATAATAATAAAACTCAGAATAATAAAATAGAGATAAAATATAAAACATAGAAAGCTAGAAAAACTATAACACAGAATAATAAAATAGAATATAAAACATTGGAAGCTAAAATAAACTATAACACTAAACAGTGCTGTTATAAAAACAGGCTCACAGTGGGGTTAAGTTTGAGTTTGAGAGCTCAGTCATAGGCATGTGAAAAGAGAAGAGTTTTTAGCCAGGATTTAAAAATGGACACATTTGATCTTCTGGTAGTTTATTCCAGTTTTGTACAGCATAACTGCTAAATGCAGCTTCTCCATGTTTAGTTTGGACTCTGGGCACTACTAGCTGACCTGAGTTCATGGATCTTAGAGCCCTGCTCGGTTTATATTTTTCAAACATATCAGAAATGTATTCGGGTCCTAAACCATTCAGAGATTTATAAACTAAAAGCACCACTTTAAATTCTATTCTGTAACTGACTGGAAGCCAATGCAAAGATTTAAGAACCGGAGTGATGTGCTGGGTCCTCTTGGTCCTGGTTAACATTCAAGCAGCTGCGTTCTGAATGAGCTGCAGCTGTTTTACAGTCTTTTTAGGGAGTCCAGTTAAGAGGCCATTACAGTATTCAACCCTACTAGAGAAAAAAGCATGGATGAGCTTCTCTTGGTCTTTTTGGGACACCAGGCTTTTGATTCTGGATATATTTTTCAGATGGTGGAATGCTGTTTTGGTGACCGATTTCATATGACTGTTTAATGTGAGGTCTGAGTCTATCAGAACACCAAGATTACAGACTTGATCCTTGGTTTTAAGGGCCCGAGCATCCAACTCTTTACTAATAATTGCTCTTTTATTTTTGTTGCCAAACACAATAATCTCATGTCATAGCCACAATATCAGATTCATGATTACATTCAATCAGAAGATGTGACAAAGTAACTCCGGCCATCTAGATAAGATCTGAACCACTCAAGGACTGTCCCAGAAATTCCTACCCAATTTATAAGTGTTCTATGATCTACTGTGTCAAAGGCTGCACTGAGATCTAGTAGAACTAAAACAGTTATTTTATCTGAATCAGTATTCAGCCGTATATCATTTAATCAGGGCTGTTTCAGTACTGTGGGGGGGACGGAAGCCTGACTGAAATTTGTCTAAGAGACAAATTGAATACAACCTTCTCAATGATCTTTGTGATAAAAGGGAGATTAGAAACAGGTCTGTAGTTGTTCATTATAGATGCATCCAGTGATTTCCATTTTAATAGGGGCTTAATGGCAGCTGTTTTTAGAGATGTTGGGAAAATGCCTGATTGCTGGGAGCTATTAACTATTTGCCACAGGTCCATTGTTATAGAGTGCGAAATTGTTTTTAAAAAGTCTGATGGCAGTGTGTCGGGACAACATTAACATTAAGATGTCGAACTGTTTCTAGGGATTTTTTATCAATTGTAGTAAATTGTGACATAATAACCATGTTATGTCTTGGTGGTCAAAGTGATCCAACAGTGTCCTTGTTAGACTGTGTAGTGCTGATGGTTCGCCTAATACTTTACATTTTTTCGCTAAAGAAACATGCAAATTCATTACATTTCACAGTGGACATGAGTTCTGATGCTATATGCTTTACTGGGTTTGTAAGCTTGTCGACAATGACAAATAAAGTGCGGGTATTATTGATATTTTTGTTAATCATTCCCAATAAATGTTGCTGTCTGGCTCTGCGTAACTCATTGTTGAAGCTACCAAGGCTTTGTTTTTAAATGTCATAGTGAATTTGAAGTTTAGTTTTCCTCCACTTGCGTTTTGGTTTCCTACATTCTCTTTTTAGGGTGTTTACCATCATAGTTGTTCTCCATGGTGTTTTCTGTTTGCTCATAGTTTTCTTTACCTTTACTGGTGCAACAAAATCCATGACATTTAATATTTTGATATAAAAATGATCAAGGAGTACATAAACTGACTCAGCGCTTATTGTTGGAGAGATAGCTTCCATAAACTGAGCATTTGTACTCTCATTAATGTACCTTTTATTAATAGAAACAGAGATTACTCTGGGTGATTAGCGATTAAAAAAAGACACAGAAATGATCAGACAGGGCCATGTCTTTAACCACGACTGAGGAAATATTGAGACCTTTTGAGATAACCAGATCCAGATCCCCCCGTGTGGTTCTGGGATTTTTCCGTTCTTGTGATCCTTTTGATACCACGGGGTGAGATCTTGCGTGGAGCCCCGGATCGAGGGAGATTATCAGTGGTCTTCCATTTTCTTATAATTGCTCCCACAGTTGATTTCTTCACACCAAGCTGCTTACCTATTGCAGATTCAGTCTTCCCAGCCTGGTGCAAGTCTACAATTTTGTTTCTGGTGTCCTTTGACAGCTCTGTGGTCTTGGCCATAGTGGAGTTTGGAGTATGACTGTTTGAGGTTGTGGACAGGTGTCTTTTATACCGATAACAAGTTCAAACAGGTGCCATTAATACAGGTAATGAGTGGAGGACAGAGGAGCCTCTTAAAGAAGAAGTTACAGGTCTGTGAGAGCCAGAAATGTTGCTTGTTTGTAGGTGACCAAATACTTACTTTACTGAGGAGTTTACTAATAAATTAATAAAAAATCCTACAATGTGATTCTCTGGATTATTTTCTCATTTTGTCTCTCATAGTTGAAGTGTACCTATGATGAAAATTACAGGCCTCTCTCATCTTTTTAAGTGGGAGAACTTGCACAATTGGTGGCTGACTAAATACTGTTTTGCCCCACTGTATATTGCCTCCTCAGATTCAGACATATTCAGCAATGTTCCATAGACGGCGCTCCTCGTAACAGATGGACAAGGTCCAAAAACATACTGCAAAAGCCATACTGCAAAAAGTTTTTTTAAGGCAAAGAAGTGGAATATTCTGAAATCGCCGGGTCAATCACCTGATCTCAAGCCTATCGAGCATGCATTTCACTTGCTAAACTTAAGTCAGAAAGATCTGGCTGATGCTGAGCTTGTGTGTACTTGTACTCATAGAAATGTCGGTACCACGTCATGGATACCTCGATGGTTGTGTTGCATCTGGATGCATAAGTACAGAATGTAGAACTCAGATTGGTAGAGCAGGAAGACGGAGCTGTTAGCAATGACACGGTAGAGAGCAAGGAGGATAGGAAAAACACTAACTTACACCAACTTAACACAAGCAATTCGATAAAACATCATTAGACACAACACAGCACAGAGTTCAAAGAGTATGCTAATGCTAGCAGCGCAGAACCACAACAACAGCTAACTCCAACACTGGAGAAGTGAAATTAAATGTCCAGAGACTGCCCACGTGCAGAAAAAAAATTAAAGAGCAGAGCATGAAAAGATTCAATGAATCCCACACAGTTTAAAAATCGCACGAGCATCTGATCAGATCAACAACATTCAGAATATCAAACTAGCTAGTGAGGTCAGAGAAAAGTAACTTGTGCCTGTGCATGCATGCATTGGCGTTGAACTCTCTGTAAGTATCTGTCACATTGATATGAAGTAGTGTTTCTTAATTCTGGTCCTCGGGACCCAAAGGGGTGCTCATTTTTGTTTTTGCCCTAGCCCTCATGTCTCCCCTACCTGCCAATGTCTCCAGTAAGGAACAAAATAAAGGAAAGTCCGTCGGTCGGCACCCCTCTCCTGCCGACCGAAGAATCCGTGAGGATTGGTAATTCTCTGGCTTCAACCCACACCTTTTTCCCCAGTGGTCTGGCCATGACCACTTGCCGTTTCAGTTAGCTGTAGCCACCAAAGTGTCCTCTTCTTCCGGTTAGTTGTAGAAAATGTGGTTATCGTTAATGGAATAATCCATACTAGGCACACCCTGCCTCCATACATAAGTCTTTTGGTTATATAAACATTCAATCAGAAGCAAATTCCTCTACACATACATGCACCTAATTCATGCAGATCAGGTTAAGTCTCTTCCATTTAAAGGGCATGTACCCATGCTCGTAGCATCCCAGGCACTTCTTGGTCTCTCCGTTACTCGCCCTTCCCCTCTTCTCTCCCGTGCTCGGAAGACGCCCGCTTGTTCTATTCCCCAGCATGGCTATAAAGAGTTTTTTGGCCAATCATAGTCCAGCAATCAATCCGTCCCTTCCCACACACTGTGGCCCAATAGACAGTTCACAATGTCTGCAAAGAGTAACTTTTGCCATCACCCCACAGTACATACACAAATTATTTACTAATTAGGTTGAAAATAAAAACTCAGTGGCCAGTACATGACATGGGCTCTGATATCTGACTATTGGTATTAGACACTTCTAGAACAGTCCATTCTTTAATTTGTATTTGTGTCAGTATTTTGTATTGTCATTGGATGCTGTCATTTTTGTGAAGTAAATGTGTGTCAAATTAAGATGCTTAGTCATGGTCAAATTCAGCGTCTGTCTGACACCTCCTCCCCCTCCCTCTCTTCCTCCACAGACAGTCCCAAGAACAGGATGTTAATGCTCGACGGAATGCCTGCAGTCCGAGTCAAAGCTGAGCCCCTGGAATCGCAACAAGGGGTGAGATGTTCTTTTCCAGACAATTCTCTTTTTCCTTCCTCCTTCATTCTATTTCCTCCTCCTGGCAATAGTCCTGTAATCACTCCCATTCCTCATTAAGAGAAAAACTGACACAGAGTGCGAGAGAACGACAGAGAGAGAAAGGAGAGAAAAATGAAATTGTCAGAAGGAAGGGATTGAGAGGGAAGAAGTGAGTGAAAGGAAAGCTAGCGTTTGATCCAGTGAGGGAAAGAAATGGAATGGGAGAAGAGTGCAGGGTCTTTTGCTATGTCTCTTTCTGAAATATGTAGTTCGCAATCCTCTGCCTGAAACCAACCCACTCTGTCTTACCTCTGTATAAACATCATCTTCCCTCCATCCCTCTCTCTGACTCGCTCCTCTTTCCCTCACCCTGTCTTACAAGCTTTCAGACATACGTTCATTTTCACTCCTTTCTCAGATCAGGTCAATTCAATAGAAGACTAGCATGAAAAAACTATAAAAGGAACCAGGCAAGCCTAGTTCAGCCGGCCTGCAATTAAAATGTATTAATATTGTAGGTCTTTAACCACTACGCCAAAGCATTACACATTTCAGTCGTTGCTAGACACCATTGAGCATTGTGTTAAACTGTCTAACGTTTCTAATTGAGTTTACTTCCACCACAAATAGTGTCTATGAACTATGGTTATGCCACCGGCTGTTTTAATAGTAATATGCTTACAAGTATCCACTAACTTCCTATGAATAGTTGTAAGTCTTGCTAGCAAGACTGGAGATCAACTTTTCTTTGCCAAAGCTATTTCATTTCATGGCACAAAAACATTAGTTTTTCATTCATTCGTGAATGACATTGATACAATAACTATAGGTGACAATAACTGAATTTCTCATCAAGTGAAAAGATGAGAGATTCGTGGAAACCCCAACTCTTTTACTGCCCAAAGGGTTTTGATAAAGCCTATATTGCCCCCAATAGCATGCACAGATTCATACTTTGAAAACCGTTGCAACATAAGCATAAACAATTTTATTTTAGGCATAATATCATGTCGATAGTGAATGTTATAGCCAGCAAAGGTTTTGTCTATCCGGAACAAATCTAAATGTGTACAAAACTATTGTTTTGATTGTGAAGAGATTAGATCGTGGGACCTACAGGTTGCTGGTCCACTTATCTAACCACTACGCTATTTAACAAGGTTGGTCAGTCAGTCACTCAGTAAGATACATTCACTCTTCATGTCAAGCTCCGCTTATGCGGTCTAGCAAAATGAAATTCAACAACAGTTTGTTCAAATGGTATCTTGCATTATCTGTTCTAGCAGAATACGAATACCCTCATCTTGATACACTTTAGCATGATGGTGTTGCCCCACTGTGCATAACTGCATGAAAACCGACACATTTTAATGGATGTTTCATTAGGTCTTGAAAAAAATCTAGTTATCAACTTGTTTTGTAAAACCATGTTCTGCATTACATAAAAAAATTATGAATATATTCTTTCTTAGAGATCTACACAACATACTACACATTCAAATTGAAAGAAAGTGATTTAATTTATTCATGCAAAACACAGTTAATAAGAAGTCACATCCCAGATTTAGTATACCTGATGGTAGCACCATTGACAGCCATTCCAGCTGTAAATCTTATTCTACCAACGCCTAGGGCAACATGAAATATCTTTTATGTGAAAATTGCTCAAGCTTAGTACATTTCTGAAAAAAAGTATTCAGGGGGAGGGTGGCAGGGACACTATCAGAAATTCAAGGGTCCGGACAGAATTGTAAATTGAAGACCCGAAACACAGGCCAAAAAATAAATAATTGTCAGGATATTTCTGTCCTGATATTTCAGGTCATAAACGTTTTATTGTTTAATGTTTTATATCATAACTAGGCCACATTCACATCACTTTGTTTTCAACACAGGTAATTTATTATGTCACATCTTTTCAATTTATAACCTACTCAGTCACAAACAGCCATTACTTAACTGCTCTACACCTATTAATGTTTTCTTTGAGATTTGTCTTTCCATTTCTGTGCTCCTAGTTTTGTTTTTGCCAGATAGCAACTGTTGTACTCAAAGGTTTGCATACTCTTGGAGAATTGGTAATATGTGCACCATTTGTAAAGAAAACATGAGTGAGCAAGCAAAATACATGTATTTTATTTCTTATGGGATTCGCATTCAACTGTAGGTCATACAGTAACAGAATGACACAATTATAAAACAAAACATGGCAACAAAGGAAATGAACTGACCCCTGTTCAAAAGTGTGCATACCCTTAGTCCTTAATTCTGTGTATTGCCCTCTTTTGCATCAATGACAGTGTGCAGTGTTTTGTAATAGTTGTCTATGAGGCCCCAAATTCTTGAAGGTGGTATAGCTTCCCTTTCTTCTTGGCAAAATGCCTCCATGTCATGGAAATTCTTTGGTCATCGTAATGAACAACGTTTGAGGTCTCCCCAGATTGGCTTGATGATAATAAGGTCAGGAGACTGTGATGGCCACTCCAGAACCTTCTTCTTCTGCTGTAACCACTGAAGGGTCAATTTGGCCTTGAGCTCAGGGTCATTGTTGTGCTGGAAAGTCCAAGAGTGTCCCATGAACAGCTTTTGTGCAGAAGAATGCAAATTGTCTGCCAGTATATTTTTATATCATGCTGCATTAATTTTGACATCAATCAAATGTATCTAATAAAGCCCTTTTTACATCAGCAATTGTCATAAAGTGCTTTTACAAAACACCTGGTAGTGTTGAACTTCAGTGACTAGGAAAAAGTCCCTAAGAAGGCCAACATTTTGGAAAAACCCTAGAGAGGAACCAGGCTCAAAGGAGTGACCTTTCCTCTTCTGGCTGTGCTGGGTGAACATATTAAGAATCCAAATTAATCGATGCATGTGGTCAGCAGAGTGGCAGTTGAAATAGTCAGGTATCGTCTTGATCTCCAACACAACCAGGAAGAGGACTTTGGGCAGGGACAGCAATATGTCAAGCCTGGTACTCCACAGGTATGGGCCAAGACCTCCTGTCCTCCTAAGTTTAAAACGTCAGGAGACAGGGAACATTTTGAAAATGCATTCCTTAGATCTTCAAGGATTTTTAGTGGAGAAGGAGAACTGACCCTACTCACCCAGCACAATAATATAGCAGCATAAGACCTTAGGGCTGAGACGGGGGGTCCAGTGACACTGTGGCCTTATACAGGGGAGCCCCCAGACAGGGCCCAACAGGCAGGAAATCAATCCACCCACATTGCCAAGCATCAACCAAAGGGACAACCACCAACCGCAACCACGCTGAATGAGGGCCTAGTATTGTCAGCAGAGTACAGCCCAATTGCACAAGTGCACAAAAGAGAGATAACAACAAGCCAGTGACTCCGCCCCCAAATGGCATTGGAGGGAGGGTATCCCAGTGGTGACGAGAGCCCATCCCAATGGTGACGAGAGCCCATCTGGCAAGACAGCAAGGGTGGACAGTATCAGGCCTTTCTGGTCACCTTCACGCCCCTGGGCCAGACTACACTTAATCATAGGCTAGGCTGAAGAGATAAGTATTTAGTAGAGACTTGAAAGTTTGCACTGAGTTTGCATTTCTAACTTTAATTGGCAAATCATTCCACAGTAGTGGAGCTCTACGAGAGAAGGCCCTGCCTCCAACTGTTTGTTAAGAAATTTTAGGTACAATTAAAAGTCCTGCATCTTGAGATCTAAGGTTACGTGCAGGTATGTATAGCTGTATCATTTCAGCGAGATAAGTAGGAGCAAGCTCATGTATTGATTTATATGTCTACAGTATAACCTTAAAATCAGCATTAAACCTAACAGGCAGCCAGTGTAAAGAGGCTAGTACTGGAGTAATCTGTTTGAACGTGTTCTAGTTAGGATTCTAGCAGCCATGTGCAGCACTAATTTAAGTTTATTCATTGACTTATCAGGGTAATAGGAAAAAAGAGCATTGCAGTAATCTATCTTGAAGTAACAAAAGCATGGTTTCGTTTTTTTGCCTCAGATTTTGATAGAAAGTTTCAGATTTTTGCAATGTTTCCAAGATGAAAATGAGCAACTCTTGAGATATGTTTTATATGTTCCTCAAAGGAGAGGTCAGGGTCAAGGATAATGCCGAAATGTCTAATCGTTTTTGGGATACGACCATGCAGCCATTGAGGTTCACAGTGTGATCTGCCAACAAAGTTATTTGATTCTTGGGTCCTAAAAGGAGCATTTCTGTTCTTGAGTTCAAAAGCAAGAATTTCTCTCTCATCCACATCCTAATATCTGAAACACATGCTTCCAAAGTAGCTAATGTTGGGGCTTCTCCATGCTTCATCGAAATATACAGTCCCTTATGGACTGATGAGAACAAGTTTAATCTCTACCAAAGTGATGGAAAGGCCAAGGTGTGGAGAAAGAAAGGAACTGCTTATGATCCGAAGCATACAAGCTCCTTGGTGAAGCATGGTGGAGCTAATGTCATGGCTTGGGCGTGCATGGCTGCTTCTGGAACAGGTTCAATAATATTTATTGATTATGTAACTGATGATGGTCGCAGCAGAATTAATTCAGAAGTGTACAGAAACATTTTGTCTGCCAATTTATGGAGAAATGCATTGAAACAAATCGGGAGGATGTTTATCATGCAGCAGGACAATAACCCAAAGCACACTGCCAACAAAACTAAAGACTTCATCAGGGGAAAAAAGTGGAAGGTTTTACACCGGGCAAATCAATCACCTGACCTTAACCCAATAGAGCATGCATTTCACCTCCTTAAGAGGAGACTGAAGGGAGAAAGTACAGGAAACAAACAAGAACTGAAAGAAGCTGCGGTAAAAGCCTGGAATAGCATCACAAATGAAGAATGCAATAGTTTGGTGATATTGATGGGTCGCAGGCTTGAGGCAGTTATTGCAAGCAAGAGTTAAGCCACCAAATATTAAATGTTGAATTTGCTTATTATTTGTTCCATTACTTTTGCTCACCTAAAAATGCTGTGGTCTAATACTAACAGTGATATGTCCTAAGTGGATTAACACATCTTGATGTGAATACCAGGAAATTAAACCTGAAACTCTGAACTCTTGTCTCATATTCATCTTTTTATCTAAAATCCAAATGTCTTCAGTGACCATCAAAAACAAAGGAGTTTGCCTTGTTTTTCCAATACTTTTGGAGGGGACTGTATAACTTTCATTAACATAACAGTGAAAGTTGACATTGTTATTCCAGATTACATTACCAAGAGGCAGCATATACAGTGAGAACAATAAAGGGCCCAGAACCAAATCTTGAGGAACACCAAAACATACTTTTGATTTGTCAGAGGATATACCATCCACACATACAAACTGATATCTTTCAGATAAATTAGATTTAAATCAGGCTAGAACATTCCCACCTAGCCCAATTTTGGTTTCCAGTCTCTGTAAGAGAAGGGAGTGATCAATAGCATCAAAAGCAGCACTATGGTCAAGAAGCAACAGACAGATGCAGAACCTTTGACAAATATTATTTAAGGAGGAGTCAGTTATTTGTTTTCTAATGGTGATGATATTTTCATCAAATAAGTATTCGTTACAGCTAAAATGAAGACCCAAAGCTTTGCTTTGATCCAAAGCGATTGTTTTTGTTCACCTCAATCAGGTTGGAGAAATATGCTGATCGAGCAGATTTGAGTGCTTTTCGTTATTTTAGTGTACTGTTTATCCATGTTAGTCTGAATACTTACAACTTTGTGAAGTGCCACTTTTGCTCCGATTTTCTGGAGGCTTGCTTGAGTGCTCTAGTATTGTCTGTGTACCAAGGAGCAAGTTTCTTGTTGCGTTTGTTTTTTGTTGTGCAATCCTTTATTAGATCGTTTGTGGATTTATTTACTTTGTCACTGTTGAGCAAGCTTGGAAGAATATCAAGAAATCAATTTTTAGTCTGAGAATTTACAGTAAGGCTTTTGAAACTCATTGTTTGCAGAGCAAGTGAATTTCTTGTTTTAGCGGTACATGGAAAAAGACAGGGATCCGATTTTCCAGGATTTTTGGGGGAAATTATTCGATCTACAATATCTATTTCTCTGGAGAGGACTAGATCTAAGGTATGATTGAGGCTATGCGTTGGACCTGAGATATGTTGGAATAAACCCATTGAGTCAATCATGACTTCAAAGGCTTTTTGAAGAGGGTCGTTTGACTTTTCCATATGAATATTGAAATATTAGACAAAAATTCTGGAAACTCATTGAGGAACTTGTATATGGCCCGGGCGGCCTGTAAATAGTAGCTATGTAAAACAATTTATCAGCAAGGTTAACTTTCATGAGCTTTTGATATCTTTTCATATCCTTTTCCTTTTTTATGAAGCTACATGACTTTGTTACTTTGTTTTCTGCTCCCCATGTCTCAGTATCTAGCCTGCTCAGTGCATCCACGTGAGAGTTAACAAACTCGTTGACTATTCAAACAGACACTAATTGCAATTTAAAATGCCAATTTAAAAGGTGTGGGAAATTCACCTTACATTGCCATTTTCACCTGTTTGTGTCACCTTGTGTGTCTGTAACAAGGCCAAATATTCAATGGTAAACATTTGATCATGGCCATATTGGTGTGAAATTTTGGCTTGATTTTGAAAATATGACTGATCTTACATTTTTTTAATTTTATTTAAGGATGGTGATCATGTGAAGCCATTTATTATCACATAGTTGTTTGGCTTTAAATCATGATGATAACAGAAGTCGCCTCTTTACTGGTAACGCTGAGAGTAGTGTTTTGCGCGGGTACTGTTTAATGAAGCTGCCAGTTGAGGACGTGAGTTGTTTGGTTCTCAAACTAGATACTTTAATGCAGGGGTGCCCAATCCTGGTCCTGGAGATCTACCATCCTGTAGGTTTTCTCTGCAACCCTAGTTGTGACTAACCTGGCTTAGCTTTTCATCCAGCTCATTATTAGCTGTGCAAAATTAGGGTTAGGTGCGCAAAATTAGGGTTTCAGTAAAAACCTACAGGATGGTAGCTCTCTAGGACCAGGAATGAGCACCCCTGCTTCAATGTACAGTGGTCTGCAAAAGTTTGGGCAACCTTGTTAATGTCCATGATTTTCCTTCATATATCGTTGGTTCTTAGGATAAAAAAAAATCAGTTAAATATATCATATAGGAGACAAACACAGTGATATTTGAGAAGTGAAACGAAGTTTATACCATTTACAGGAAGTGTGCAATGATTGTTCGAACAAAATTATGCATGTGCATAAATTTGGGCACTACAATCAAAAAAATAACTCAATATTTAGTAGATCCCCCTTTTGCAGAAATAACAGCTTCTAAACGCTTCCTATAGCTTCCTATGAGGGTCTGGATTCTGGTTGGAGGTATTTTGCACCATTCCTCTCTACAAAACACCTCTAATTCATTCAGGTTTGATGGTTTCCGAGCATGGACGGCTCTCTTTAAGTCACACCACAGATTTTCAATAATATTCAGGTCTGGGGACTGAGATGGCCATTCCAGAACGTTGTACTTGTTCCTCTGCATGAATGCCTTAGTGGATTTTGAGCAGTGTTTAGGGTCATTGTCCTG
>JACXGJ010015239.1:0-13766 GCA_016801105.1 Esox niger | reverse complement strand
TACACTGTAAAAGAGGAGCATCTATAACAGGCCACTAGGCTACACTGTAAAAGAGGAGCAGCTATAACAGGCCACTAGGCTACACTGTAAAAGAGGAGCGGCTATAACAGGCCACTAGGCTACACTGTAAAAGAGGAGCGGCTATAACAGGCCACTAGGCTACACTGTAAAAGAGGAGCATCTATAACAGGCTACTAGGCTACACTGTAAAAGAGGAGCGGCTATACCATGTTGCTTGGCTACACAGTAAAAGAGGAGTGGCCATAACAGGCAACACTGTAAAAGAGGAGCGGCTATTACTGGCTGCTAGGCTGCACTGTAAAAGAGGAGCGGCTATAACAGCCTAATAGGCTACACTGTAAAAGAGGAGCGGCAAAAACGGGCAGCTAGGCTATACTGTAAAAGAGGAGCGGCTATAACAAGCTGCTAGGCTATACTGTCAAAGAGGGGCTGTTGCTATGGCTCTGACTGAGTCATGCTCTAGGTTAGTCTGGTCTCTGCTCTGTGGTCAGACTGGTTCTGTCATCTAGGATGGTCCCCCTATTCTTTCCTGAAAGCACCAGACAAGATTGCATGTAGTTTGAATGGTAGCGTCTGATTGTATCTGATTTGACAAGTGAATGATATGTAACTAATCATTCATTGGTCCATGCAGACATACCTTGGGGATTGTATACAGTTCAGGTCAGTCTAGTGTAGATGACCTGTTGGTTTGGAACTGGGTCAATGCTGTCTGAGTTTTCAACATACTGTATATCACCGCAACGGTGTGCCTATGGCCGGTATGCCTCATTTTAGAGTTGTTCAGCTAAGCTGTAGTATATTGGCAAAATAACACACATGCCACTCCCCCTCATGCTTTATTGCTTACTTATACCACAACTATCAGCCAATCAGAATTCAGGATTTGAACCACCATCCGTTATATAACATACAACACAGGACAAAAATTAAGAGACCAACGCACCTTTATCTTTGCTTTCCAATAGAGTCAAAAGGGAAGATTTTGAGAGACCACTGCAAATTGAATGCTTCTGTTTCTCACTTAAAATTTTCCTTTTCCACTTTTTTGGAAAGGAAAGAAAAAGGTGCCATGGTCTCTTAATTTTTTCTGGAGCTGTGTGTTTTTTGATATGTACAGTCACTTCAAAATATTTCCATTGCTTAGGCATAATACAAATTCTTATTTTCTCTTTGGATTCTCTAGTACACATGTTGAAACAAGTGCTTCTTCTCTGTTGAGATAAAGCAATTGCACAAGTTATTTCTTTTCAGGAACTATGGTTTGCAACAGCCAAAGGAAAGCTAAGCCACTAAGCATCAAGTAATGGTGTTATTTATTTTTATTGACTAACAAGATGCTGGTCATCCTGTTAAGGAACAGCTGTAACATAGTCTGTCTGACACCAGGACTAAATCAAATCTGAGGTAAGCGGACTGGCACCACGATCAGTGTTGCAATAGCCAAGTTTTTTTTTGCCTACTCACTTCTCTTGACAACCACACACCCTCCACGTCCTCCACTGCGAGAGGGAAGGGAATCTAGTTCCCGTTCTCCGAATTCATGGTGATGTGATGGCAGGCTAACCCTGCTCTATGTGCATCTTCAAGACAAGACAGGCTAACTTAAGTCGTGACACAAACTGTCTCTTTATAATTTCTCATAGCCTAACAGAGTATTTACTGCTGCTGTTAAGCAATGCATGCAGTTTAGTTCTGTTAGGGCTCCACATCTGGGTTGCCTGCTGTCCCCTGAAGGTTGCAGAAAAGTTCTGGTTCAGTGAAATAAATAATATTATTTAAATAAGATTTTTTCATTTTTTAAATATCCAATAAATCCTAAAGCAGATTTATCCCATGGAAGCTTCACTCTGCATTTACCCTATTTTATAAAATTTTTTATTCATTCATCATTCTGTGAAATAGCCTACCAGGAAAGTCTGACATTTCCATGTGCTAGGCTATTTGGCCCTTCAAGTGTACTGGAGGTTTTCTGATTTGGGAGTTCTGCGGCTAGGCTTTTTATCGTGTTTGAGTCCAGTGTCTGGACATAGATTTAAATGTATTCAGAATATGAACGTAAAACCTTATTTTACTGGGAAACCCTGTCAAAGGTATATAATCAATTATAAACTGTCAAATGATAGGCCTATATTGTTCTATAAGCTTATGTTTTACTACAGTTTAAACATAAAATGGTGACCTAAATGCTTGGAAAAATTGCTTGAAATTGCCTTGCCACCGTCTGTTCCTGTATGGGCCTATGGATTCAGAACAGCCCAAATCACCTGCTGTTGAAATGATGTTGTTGAAGTAGCCACTTTGCCTCACAGGAAGGAATTCCAAAAGACTTTCAAACATGTGCCCTTTGTCAATAACATCTCCATAGATACAAATTGTCTGAGCTGCTACGGTTCCACTGAACCTGATCTGTTCCATATTTTCTACGTGCATCACATCACATGGTGTTGTTTGTTGCTCTTTTGCCTAATCCCCTGCACATTCTGTTTTGGTTGCAACAGGATGATGTCTTGCAATATTTATGTCCTCTGCCAAGTCGTACCTGGGTAGATAAAGGTGATGTCATGCTAATAAAATCTCTGTCACATAAAATACACATTCAGCCAGACCTATTGTTGTGCATTTTATCAATTGATATTGAATTATTGTAGAGAGCACAGCAGTCCACTGTATAAATAGAAAGAAAATCACAGCTCATTATAAGAAAAGTTATGTCAGACAGGTCACTGGTGGTAATGTGAGTGCTAGCTTTAGCATTTAGCCTTACTGTAAAATGTCTGACACTGGGTTAGGATGCAGTGTGTCCTCGTGTCTTTACCATTGAGGTCAGCTGTTAGTTCATTGGCTTTCCTGTTCGGACAATAACAGGAAACGAGGATGAGAAACACTCCCTGTTTCTCTTTCTGTCACTCTCCTTCCCCTCTACACTTGACTTTCTACTGTTCTTGTATCTTGAATTAAAACGGGACCTTATGTGATGTTAGTGCTGATTGTTGCGTTAGAATAACCGTCTCTCCTCCTCTGTCTGCCTCTGTGTGTCTCCCTTTCTCCCTCGGTGTCTCCAGGCCAGTCTGTCTGTGTGGGGATGGGGGGGTCTAGGCGTGGTGCTGTTTCTCATCACGTTTGGACCCTTTGCCGTCTTCTACCTGGCCTTCTATATATTCTGCTTCGTAGGAGGGTAAGTGTACGCAACCGGGTTTGGACTCGTAATGTCATTTATACAGTTTTGGTAGGTTTTCCTGATTTCAATAAAACATGTTATTTTTTTTACTGAAATTGAATGTTCTGTCATCTTAACGTCTTATTGGCCTGTTCTCTTGCATTTCCCCTCTCCTCTCTGGGCTCGTCAAATTCTTCAGTGGTTTTGTGGTCACTCTGTTGTTTGGGAAGACTAACTCGGAGAAACATCTAGAAAAGTGTGAACACTCCTACCTGCCGGCCACGCAAACGGGCATACAGAAGGTAGGACGTTTTAAACACTCTATGGCAACAAATCAGTTGTTCAATTACCACATGGAAATGGGTTTGAAAGGGGGAACAAAGATGAGCAGTGTTACCATTATGTATGATGACCAACAGTCAGATGGCACATCCCAGATGGCACATCCTTCTCCAAACGGTTAGGGCGCCCACCCCTGCTGGTAGAGAAAAGTGTCTAGACCACTGCTTTGTCTGTGCCAGCCCTGCAATCCGAAGGCCATGTCCGTGACTGAGACCACTCTGCACCAGGGTCCGTTGGCATCTTGGAGCACTTTCCTCTATCGTGGGTCACAGAAGCCTCCGCGACCACGCAGAGGTCGCCATCCTGTCGCTGGCACTGACACACGCACAAACTCACCCAGGCACAGAAATGACTCTCTCTCTTATTCCCCCAGACGTTGGACGAGATGCGGTTGGAGCCGAAGCCTATAAAAATAGACAGGAGGCTGACTGGCTCCCACTACATAGATGAGCCTCTGCAACAGGTGAGTGACATCTGAAGGGTGGCTTAGTGACTACAGACATTAGAGGGAGGGAGAAAGGGTGTCGGCACAGGGCTGACAGACAAGCTTTCGGCTCATTAGTCATTTATGAGACACAATAATCCAGAGGGACTTGAAGTCCTATTGCTTCTGGTTATTTAATTTTTTTGGTTCATTTTTTTAGTTGAAGCATGTCTGCGCTGGTATTTGTGTATCTGTGAGTGTCTCTGTGAGTGGATGTGTGTACCACAGTGTTGAGAACATAGCAGACATTCCCTGCCTAGAGAATTCGAGCCGTTGCTGAAATGTGTCCACTGAAGCAGTAGTTGGTTTCCATAGCAGCTAGATGAAGTGAGGACATGTTATTAAGTTGCGTAATTAGATTAGGCTCTTTCTGGTTGAGCTGCCCCACTGTCTCTCTGCAGACATCACCATCTCTGTTGTTTGTCTTTCTCTGGCGTTCTGTATGGCCACACGGATTCCCAACTAATAATTATGACTTCTCTGTTTCTGTCTTCCTCTCCAGGTCATTCAGTTTGCATTGAGAGACTATATACAGTACTGGTATTACACTCTGAGTGAAGATGAGTCTTTCCTGTTGGAAATCAGACAGACTGTCCAAAACGCTCTGGTCCAGTTCTCCACGCGGTAACACAATATACCGATTGTATTTCTACACTGTATCTGCTGCAATGTTACTCCAATTGTGCTGCTTTATAAATGTTATATTGCTGTTTATTATGCAACGTTATTGTTGAATACTTGTTGCTGATTGGATAGAAGGAGTTCTAGAATGCACGTTAGCACTCTTCAGGATATCTTTGTTCTGTACATTACCATGCCTTGTTTGTTTCAGAACACAATGAATGTGTTACTTCTACAATGAGTGTGTTACAAATGTAGTGCTTCTATGCAGGTCTAAAGACGTGGACTGGCAGCCATATTTTACCACCCGATTGGTGGATGACTTCGCTACTCACCTCCGCGTCTTCAGAAAGGCACAAGACAGACTGGAGGGGCGGGAGGACAGTAAACAGAGTGAGTGTGTGCACACAGACACACACACACACACACTGTCTCTTTCATGATTGTGGAGGTGGGGATGGCGTGGACTATTCATGGTTGTTTGTTTCTAGGGGACTTGTCGGAGGAGGTGGTGGAGTCGTTCTTTGAGGCGGAGGTGGAGATGGAGAGGAACATCTGCAGAGACGTGGTCTGCACCTCCTCGAAGGACGAGGAAGGTAGGCACGCACGCACGCACACACACTGCACCTCCACTAAATGGGCAAACCACTGACTCTATATGGCATAATGTTGACGTGTGTTTGTGTGTGTGTGTGTGTGTGTGTGGCAGGGTTCCTGAGGGATCTCTGTGAGGTGCTGCTCTATCTCTTACTACCTCCTGGAGACTTCCACAACAAGAACATGAGATACTTCCTCAGGGTGAGACACTCCCACATTACTGAATGCATATGACAGCAGTGAAAGGAAAAGGAAGAACCACCCCAGCGTGAATGAATTGTGATGTGGGGTCCTGCGTGGATCAGTCAGTAGGGCGTGGCGCTTGCAACGGCGTTGGGTTGCGGGTTCGAAAACCCGCCGCGGTCCCGTATAAGACCGTTGCCTTGGATCGAAGCTGCTTCTACATTGCCTGGGGGACGACGGCGACGTAATGACACTGTGTCCGTGTTGCAGGAGATCCTGGCCCGAGGCGTTCTCCTTCCCCTGGTCAACCAGCTGAGTGATCCCGACTACATCAACCAGTTTGTGATCTGGATGGTCAGTGGATAAAAGTGGTCATAGTTGGCAGGAGTCCTGAACCGGAATGGATTGTTGCTAGTGATCAATAATTGTTATCAGTACAAAGATTGTATCTTGTGTGTGTGTGTGTGTGTGTGTGTGTGTGTGTGTGTGTGTGTGTGTAGATTCGTGACTCTAGCTGTAACTATGAAGCATTTATGAACATCCTGAAGCTGACAGACAAAGTGGCAGAGCTGGAGGCTGTTAAAGACAAGGCCCTGGAGGAGCTGCAATACCTGCGGTCACTGGACACTGCAGGAGACGGTACACACACAGTCCTGAACTTAAAAACATGATGAATCCTTCTTCCACTCCCCAAGTCCTTCCATCTAACTCTGCCCTTTCTCTCGCTCAGATATCAATGTCATAAAGAATCAGATCAACAGTCTGCTGTTTGTGAAGAAGGTCTGTGAAACCAGGATCCAGAGACTGAACTCTGGGAAGGTAAGACATTAGAGCACGTGGTGCACGTTGCGAGTGTGTGAAGAACAGTGTGGATCAGTCAGACACATCGGCAAGCCTTGCGCATTGGGACACGGCCTCAACCCCCCCTCGTCTCCTCTGTCTCCAACCGTAGGAGGTGGACGCTCTGAAATTAGCCGCTAACTTTGGGAAGCTGTGTATCATACCGCTGGAGCACATCCTCGTACACAACATTGCCTTGCAGTTCTTCATGGGTTAGTATCACAGATCCCTGTCTCCTGTTACTCAGGCTTTTCTGCTTTATCTGCCACCGGGGGCACTACAGAGCGGAGCCCCTGACCCCCTAACCTTTGGCCTCTGCTCACTCCTCTAGACTACATGCTGGCTGCCGGGGCCCAGGCAGAGCTGTTCTTCTGGCTGACAGTGGAGGGCTACAGAGTAACAGCCCAGCAACAGCTTGAGGTGATGGAGGGATGGGAGAGAGATGGAAAGAAGGGAGGAGCAACTAAAGGACTGCTAAAGGCTGCGGCGCTGGGTGTTTATGAACAGTACCTGTCTGATAAGGTAACACGCACACGCTCGCACACACACGCACACGCATACCACTTTCGTAACACACCGTTTCTCGAAATGTTCTCTTCTGTCTCTGAATGTCTAGTTCTGTCTTTTGTCTTTTCGTCCCCCCGCCCACCAGGCCTCCCCCCGAGTACAGGTAGATGAAGCGTCTGTTCTTAAACTGGGAGAGAAGCTCCAGAAGGACGGCGATCCCACTCCAGAGATTTTTGACGAAATCCAGAGAAAGGTGTGTTTTAATTCTGTTTCAACAACCGTTGGCAACATCAAGAGTCTATTTAGTATATATTTGAACCTCTTGTACTTCATTTTCTCTCTCTCTGTGTGCGTGCGTGTGTGCGTGCGTGTGCGTCTGTGTGTGTGTGTGTGTGTTGCAGGTATATGACATGATGCTTCGTGATGATAGGTACTACCCATCGTTCAGACAGAGTCCCCTCTACGTCAGGATGTTAGCTGAACTGGACATGCTCAAAGAACCCTCTTATAGAGGATCAGATGATGGAGACGGAGGTAATAGCGGAAAGCAGCTGGGAACCCCCGGTCTACGTTTTAAAGTGGACTTTTACCCTGAATCAAAGTTCACGTCTTTTCTCGACATTTCCTGTGCGGTTGCATAATATGAAAACACAGCGTCCGTGAAAACGTTGCATAGCCGCTGTGTCAACACACGTTAACTCCACCTTTTGCACTGCTCAACCAATGTATAGAGGCGATAGCTAACATTAGCTAATGTAGCCAATATCTCAGTGGAAACTAAAGCGTCATTTGCTGCACTGACATCTACATATTGTGAGAGCAAAATAACCTGTTTCACCTGAACTGAATCGTTCTGGTAATGGGTTCAACTGGATTAGTTGTTTGCCCTGTCATATATTGGCACGGTAAGAATCCAGCCTGCGGTCCTTTTATTTCACCCCCACCTCGATCTTTCCTATCTTCAAGCTCCATTGTATCCCATTCACTAACATACAAAATAGTTACTAAGAGTGGAAGACAATACATACTTTGACCAAACGGCCTGATTCTTCTGCTAAGTCTGATTCCTGATTCAGGAGGCGGGTGTTTTGCCCACAGGCACAGGATGCCCAGTGGAACAGCACATGATAAAACTGTTGCTCACTTTCTGACGATTTGCATGAGAGATCAAAAGTTTTTACTTTCCCCCCTTCACACAAACAAAACATATTGTGGGGGTTGCAGACAGGAACGGAAGACAGCTTTCGGTTGCCCTTTGTGTCTAATACTTGCATTGTGTCTCTTCCTCTCCAGAATCTTTCAACGGATCCCCAACAGGAAGCATTAATCTGGTATGAACTCTGCTCCTATTGCTCAGCTGTCAGTGAACATAGTCACAGAACTGTCAGGAAGAACAGGTTTTACTGGCCCAGTAATGGCGTTTACCAACCTGCTGTACAGTTGAAAAGATTTCCAACCAGGTCAGAAATGGTTGACTTTTACTGCAGAGGTCACAGTAGCTGTGTCGCTGCTGTTGGTTGGCTGTTGAAACCCGGAGGGATTAACTGTATCACTGGTGCTGATTGGATGTTAGTGCAGAGATTGACTGGCTGTTTGTCTCTCCACTGTTTAGTCTCTGGATGACCTTTCGAACTCTTGCCATGATGACAGTTTACAGCTACACGCCTTTATCTCTGATACAGGTACACACACACACACGCACACTCCATTCAGATGAGTACTGTGTCAGTATGCTATGATACATTGTAAGCCAGTGTAATATAGAATATTATCTTAACTTATCCATGCCCGCGCTCTTGCATGTGTGAATACTGACTACTAATATTGCTTCATTAAGAGATGTGTGGCCCTAAAAACATTACCCTGTCAAAATGCCTCGATGCTGTCCGGACCCTAGATGCAGTGTTATCTCCTAACACAAGACAACACAGTTCCCGTGAGTTATGAAGTTCCAACCAGGGAACATACCAAGCTTAACCTAATGACTTCAGCGTAGATCATCATGGCATTTATGGAATGGATGGTGTGTTAGAGGATGAGAAAATGTCCGCCAAGACATTTTGATTAATTACTTTCTCCAAGTGGGACGGGCTGGGAAGGCATTTCCTGTTGTTTTAACGCGATGCGACGGGTAACGTGTTTAGGGCCAAGAACTGTGTGTCTTCCTTTTGACCCGCTAAATCCTCCCCCTGACCAGTCCCCTCCTCTCATCTGCATTGCCCTTTGACCTTTGATCTGTAACGTCCTGGTCTCTTCGCGTTCACCGTCTGCCTGTGTCGCCCATTTTTCCATTTCACGTTGCTTCGACTTTTCTTTTCACACTTCTATTGTTCCATAACCTTTACCATTTCTTCTGTTTTGCCTTTTTTCTTTCACTCCCCTTTCCTTGTCTCGTCTCTGTCACTCACTTTCTCTCTCTCCCATTCACACTCCCACCTATCTGCTCATGCCCCTTCCTGTGTGTGCTGTGCCCCCCCCCCCCCCGTGGGCTCTGTGTATCCGTAGCTGATTCGTCTCTTCCTGGGGCTGGGTTGGGTGTTGGGTTGGGGTTGGGCCTGCTGGGTGCTACAGGGGTGTGTAACGACCATGGAAAGACCTATGCCCTCTACGCCATCACTGTGTTCCGCCGTAACCACGACGGCAGCGAGGACACGTGGAAGACATACCGGCGCTACTCCGACTTCCACGACTTCCACATGAGGATCACGGAGCAGGTAAAGGTCGCTGGGTGCGTGTTGTCGCTGTGTGCGTGGTTATCTTCCTGTAACACCCGGTTTCTGACAACAAACTCTTACTTTTACAAATGCATCTCTTGCAAAAACGTGGCCTGAACAGTTCAACATTTAAACCAGCAGTTTTCTTCCACCTCTATGAGTGAATTGGTTGTTTTTATTGGGGAACAACAGTGATCAGCTTGCAAACACAATGTTCTGTTGGAAGCCAAAATAAGAGAGATCTGATTCTAGCCTATTGACAGAGAGATAAATGCGCCCCCCCAAACGTGGGTTGCTGGCCACTTGAATCGGGTGGTCACATGACTGATGTTCCCTTTTGTTATATTCCAGTTTGACAACTTGACGTCGATCCTGAAGCTACCGGGGAAGAAGACGTTCAACAACATGGACCGAGACTTCCTGGAGAAGAGGAAAAAAGACCTCAACGCGTATCTACAGGTGGGATTGGCACGTGTCTGGGTCCTGCCTTCCGTCTGACCATTCATGTTGCTATAACCTTACGTGTGTGTGTGTGTGTGTGTGTGTGTGTGTGTGTGTGTTAGCTGCTACTGAATCCAGAGATGGTGAAGGCCTGTCCTAATCTGGTCCCATACGTCTATGACTTCCTGGAGAATAAGCAGTACAGCAAGGGCAAAGGAGACTTTGCACGCAAGGTAGACACACACATGTGCCGGGTGTCCACAGGCCCTTACCTGTAATCAGAACCTTTCAGATGTCTTCAAAACACATCCGACAGTTGTTTCTGCTGTGCTGTGGAGCTGCTTTACTGCTGCTGCCACAACAAAAATAGATCTACTTTACATATTACACAAAGTATTTTAAAAGACGCTCTTATACTGCGCGTCCTGCAGCCGCGTTTGCATGCGCTTACATTTGTTTTTATACTGGCACCCCAAATCAGAATCAAACCCAAAACCCTTGGGTTGTAAGCACCATGGCCCATCAACTGAACTCCCCAGGTCCTGATACAGAAGGTGTGTTCCAGCGTGAATTGGGTCGCAGACAGATAATGGCCATTCAGAACCCACACTGGCCACTGTATGTAAAAAAAAAAATTTAGGAGCAGATCTTTTGATGTTAGTCTAATAGATGGCTTCTTTCCAGCGAATGATATTTTGACTGCAGTATAGTGATGGTGTTGAAGATCGTTCCACAACATCGGTGATGGTGTCAATGGCAAGATTCTGGTGTTGTGTCAATGCTGTGATAGGGCTAGAGATTAGCGCTAGCCTGCAGCGGTGATTAGCCTGCAGCGGTGATTAGCCTGCAGCGGTGATTAGCCTGCAGCGGTGATTAGCCTGCAGCGGATGTACAACCCCATGTTTCACCCATCTAGAGCATAAACGGATGCTTTTAGCAAATGACATTCCCCTATAGGCGTACGATAGTGGCTTAAAGTAAACTCTTGGACGTGAGATAGTAGGCATAATGACGGAGTGTTCCTCTTTGCTGGGGATTTAAAACATCGACACTCTACCCACTAGGCTACCTGCATCACTGCGATATCCCTGGTCACGCCATTCCAGTCAAGACTGGAAGTCCCACATAGGCATTGCAAACTGGCTCAGTGCCGTGCAAGATTTGCCATGTTACATCATTCTACATCATATTAGCAAGTTTATTGAGCAAGCAGAACTGGATATTGATATTAAATACGTTTCAAGTAGAATTGAGAAGGTCTTTAATATCTTCAATGCAACGCAATTTGGACCTGGGTACACCCTGCACACCCTTTTCCTGACTGAACACACTCCTGTAGCTTGGCATGACTCCAGACACCCACTTCTGGGTCCATGTGTCTCCTAGATGGATACGTTTGTGAACCCACTGCGTAGCTCGATGCGTAACGTGTCCAACGCTGTGAAGGGCCTGCCAGACAGTCTGGCCGAAGGAATGAACAAGGCTGCTGACAACATGGGACGCATGTCAGAGAAACTGGGGCAGGACATCAAACAGTCCATGTTCAAGGTACGGACTTAACTACTCTACCAGATCAGTAGGTCCTTAGCACAGCCATAACATAGTCAACATGGGATGCATGTCTGAGAGGATGGGGCTTGTTTAAATGGTTCCTCTTTAAGAAACAAATGAAATCTGGTTTTCTAACCATTCTCTGACCATAAGTCAACCATACTCTAATCAATACTCTGATGTAATTCAGCCACATGCTAACCTTTCTCTGACCATAAGTCAACCATACTCTAACCAGTACTCTGATGTAATTCAGCCACATGCTAACAATTCTGTGACCATAATTCCACCATACTTTTACCTTTTTCGTTGAACTTCAAACATCCTCTGGCTTTAATTCAACTCAATTCAATTCTACTTAAACAATACCACTGGCGTAGCTCCAGGCGGTGAACTTGTGGGTCCGTGAGCCTGTTAGTAATTTTATCCCGCTACATATGGAGACATTATTAACCGGTAGCACACAAACACACAACATAACAACAATACTTTAATTGCTGGCAATCCTGCCTCTCCTCAATAATCCAAATATAGTAACATATTCGGCATGACCACATATTTGCATGACAACTCATCTTGGCCACAGTCATGTGCTTTTTGCAATGTATTGCATGCACTAAAAATATTTAGCTTCATTGACAGCCCTAAATATATTTGATTCACATACTGAATCTCACTGAACCGTTTAAATCTAATGTCTGTTGCAAAGATTTCTGGGTAATTATGTAAATACTGTCAAACTGTTTCTTTTGTCTTGCACTGGATGTTTGTGTGAACATCACCTTCAAGTGAGTTAGAACAAAAGAAGGAAGCAAGAAGACAATGTTATCAATCGACGTGTTTGAATTCAATAACTAAAGTGGCGCTCAAAGTATAAAAAGAAGGAGGCTGTTAAAACGCTACAGTTAGACATGTTTTTCCCAAGAGATTGATGATTAGTCCAAGATCAAATTGATGGGGTCTTCTATTTTTATGTTTTTGGTTGTGTTGCCATTTTAGTGATATTGTCTGACCAGTCATGGTTTTGCTCTGGGCCTGCAGTCTAATAAAATAAAAAATCAATATGGCGACATCTGACATAAACACAGGAATCCATGAGACTTGAGGAGACAATGATTCAGTTTGAAAACGGTTTCAGATATTTCGTATTCATGATCTGTTGTTTTTACCCCTCTACCAGATTTTTTTTTCTCAATAAGTGCTTTGGGCTGTTCCCATGCTTGTTTTAGCACGTCTATGCTCCCCTGTGATTGGCTGCTGGGTGTCTGTTTGGGGTCCTTATGACTATTTCCTGGTTGAGCTCTGTGAGTTCCGACCGCACATTCTGCTGCTCAATGTAGCGCTGTGTGTTTTCGGGATAATCGTCTGGCATGCTTGGTGCACCCTTTTTTGGCACAGACTTACCAACAAAATCGCATACGTTTCATTTACAGGAATGTAGTGGGGTGGGTATGAGCCAGTCCTATCTGTGTGGAATGTGGGTGGGGATATAGGGGGATATGATTTGTTTTACACTGCCAGTCTATAATATATACAAGGATCTAAATTCCCCCCTACTCTGACCTTAATTCAGCTGTGCTGTTATATTACTCTGACTGTAATTCACCTTATTAATGACCATAATTCAACCATACTGTACCGTTTCCAGGTTCCTCCTATGCTCCCCAAGTCAGACATTGACCCAGAGCACTGCAGAGTATCAGCCCAATTGGATGACAATGTAAGTACAACTTCTTTGCTAGCATGGGTACCCAGCAGTTCTAGGCTCTCATGTCAAATATAGTGGTGTAATGTAACTCTAATGTTTGTGTCTGTAGGTTGATGACAACATCCCCCTGCGTGTCATGCTACTGCTGATGGATGAGGTGTTTGACCTGAAGGAGAGAAACCAGTGGCTCCGAAGGAACATCAAGAACCTGCTGCAGCAACTCATCAGAGCCACATATGGAGACACTATTAACCGGTAACACACACACACACACCTAATCCCGCTATATATGGAGACACTATTAACCGGTAACACACACACACCTCATCCCTGTATATATGGAGACACTATTAACCGGTAACACACACACACACACCTAATCCCGCTATATATGGAGACACTATTAACCTGTAACACACACACACCTCATCCCGCTACATATGGAGACACTATTAACCTGTAACACACACACACCTCATCCCGCTACATATGGAGACACTTTTAACCGGTAACACACACACACCTAATCCCGCTATATATGGAGACACTATTAACCTGTAACACACACACACCTCATCCCGCTACATATGGAGACAC
>JACXGJ010015238.1:0-13763 GCA_016801105.1 Esox niger | reverse complement strand
GAAACCTAGAGAGGAACCAGGCTCCGAGGGGTGACCAGTCCTCTTCTGGCTGTGCCGGGTGAACATATTAAGAGTCCAAGTTTTAATAGTTCAATGCATGTGGGCTAATCCCAGCGTCCATTCAAATCCAGCCTAGATGAGGGGCATAACCAGATGGTCAAGGACAGGGACAGACATCGGGAAATCGGGAAGAAGGGGGTCAGGACAGTGGCAGCTGTGATCTTGATCAGCAACACAACCAGGAGGACTTTGGAAAGGGACCGGGACGAGTCATGCCTGGTACTCCGCATGTACGGGTTAAGACCTATACTCTACTATATTGCAAATGGATGACCAAGACACGATGTAATGTTTTTGTGCATTTTGTATTCATAAAACATTACAATCAACATTTATTGGGGAAACCTATTGGGACAAAACCAACACTGCAATGCTCTTTCCAGACAGGCTGTCTTGGTACATTTTACCTCAGTGGCTATGTAAGCCCCTGTCTCTTACTCTGGCTGGTTTTTCCAATAGCCGGACAGTATGTGGTTGTTTGAGATGTAATAGAGGACTACTTAATTTGTTAAAACAGGAGATTTTCATCATGCATCATCATCCATCCTCACATCGGGCATCCATTCATTTCTTTCCATCGCTTTCTAATCCTTTCCTTTTTTTACCTCACATCTTTCTGTTGAAAAGCAGCACGCAAGTAAACTTGTTTGTTGTGTTATTTGGCTTGTGTACTCTAGCATATATACCTATTAAAGGGGCAACTACAGATTGACCAACAAAATGTTTAAAATGCAGTTGAGGTTGTGATTTCTGTTCCGTCAGTGAGGATTTTGGAAAGATCAAAGTTACTTTATTGATTACAAATATAGAACAGGTAACTATTAACTGTCATGTATAAAGAACCAAACTCAACCCAGCTTTCATGTGTGCATCACATTTAGGTATAGTCTTACTTTAAACCTGACAATCTCTGCGCAGATGATGTATGATGTTTTAATTTCTGAATTGAACTGACGAAAGAAACCGCTGATGCCAGAGAAATAGGGGAAAATCAGTCATGACCAATGGAGATTATCTTTCAAACTCTTGAAGCCGTCTGATAACTGTCTTTCAGGTACAAGAGCAAGAAGAAGGCATTTACCAAGTATGCCAAGAAGTGGACAGACGAGAGTGGCAAGAAGCAGCTGGAGAAGGACTTTAATAGCATGAAGAAATACTGCTCATGCATTCGAGTGCTTATTCACACTCAGGTACAAAGAACACACGTATCATGTTCTCTAAAGGATTTCATCCTCTCCTCAGTGAGTTTCTATTGGCACGTGGTGTGTGAGTAAGTCCTGGCGATATACTTGGGGTTTGTCGGTCTTACCCCGAGGAGCTCCCTTTCAAACGGGCATGGCTCTCTCTTTTGAGTTACAGCCAAGCAAGACACTACCAGATCACGTAACTAAATAAAAGCCCTTCTTTAATCTCCCTTCTTTAAGCCCTTATTGCAAACGTATATCTTCTCTCTTTCTCTCTTCTTTGCTCTTTCTCTCACTCTCTCTCTCTCTCTTGCCCAAGCATGCAACACACACACACACAAACCTACCTAAAACACACTCTTTCTCCTCCTTTGTGTGTCTGTGCACAAACAGAAGATAGCTAGAGCATTGAGTTTCAAATGCCAGTTTATAAATAAACCTGCGTGGTGAGGAAACCTCAACAGCACTTACAAGCTCGGCTTGAGGGAAATGTTATATTTGCAATAAACACCACCCACTGCTTAATGTTACTGACTGATTTCATGGTATTTTCATGTTTATCTGTTGGTCGAAGCATTTAGACTATGTGATTACTGTTTCGTGTGAATGTGAATTATGACTAGCTGGAACAATGGAATTCAGAAAGTAATGTTCCTGAAGGATCTTTTTGTGTGTCAGAGCAAAAACCAGGCCATGAAGGAACTCACTCTGTAAACCCAAGAAATAGAATTGTGTTGGGACATAGATCGTGTGAAAGTTACAGTGGCTCTCAAAAGTATTCACCCTTCCTGGACTTCTCCACATTTCCATAAAAATTTAGTTTTTACCAAATACAAAAAAGTCCATAATGAAAAAAAAAAAATTAAATCTACAAATTGTCCAAAATTAACATAAAATATAAAACATAAAATAGTCTGCTGTGTAAGTATTGACTCCTTTTGCTACGACTCACCTCAATGAGCTGTGGTGAAACCAGTTGTGTCCACACCCTTTTTTGTCCATATTTACCTATGGTGCCAAACATCCTGGAGGCCATGGTATACTTCTTCTATATGTGTTTTTCAGGGGATTTTGCACCCCTCCATCACAGGAGATAGATGCTAGAGAGAAATCCTTAGGATGCATGGGAATTTTCACTGGCTCTTGATGACTTTCAACATGGACCCTCCCTCCCCCTCTCTAGATTCGTCTTCTGCCCCTCAAAGCAAAGAAGGCCCACATCATGGAGGTGCAGCTGAATGGCGGGACAATCTCTGAGAAGGTTGACTGGGCCAAGGAGAAACTGGAGCAGGCCATCCCAGTGTCCTCTGTCTTCTATCAGGACGAGATGATTGATGTCATCGGGGTCACCAAAGGTCACGGGATGAAAGGTATGTACCGGCGTGAAGCATGAAGGTGGAACGTTGTGCATCTCACAGTCTACCTCACATCTGTTGATAGGTTCTGGCAGTAAAACCTGACAATTAACCGTTTTCATTTCTGAATTATTATTATCCCTCTCTAGCTTAGACGTGTTTCTAGATTGAACAGAAGCAATGAACATTTATCTTACAAAAAATGGCATTTTATGCCAGTTTCAGCAGATTCCTTGTGCAGTACCATTCAGCTATTGTCCTGTCCTGTAGTAACCCATTAACTTTTGTTTTGCTGAGGGTTTTCCTACTCTCCATTTCTTTAGTTTTTCTGTAATCTTCCTCATTTCCTATCAGGTGTTATCAGTCGTTGGGGAGTGAAGAAGCTGCCCAGGAAGACCCACAAGGGCCTACGTAAGGTGGCCTGCATTGGTGCCTGGCACCCTTCCCGTGTGGGCTACACCATCGCCCGCGCCGGGCAGAAGGGCTACCACCATCGGACTGAGCTCAACAAGAAGGTCAACTATACTAGTTGCTAAGGGCTTTGGTGATGTCATGTTTTCCATACATCATGCTTGTTTGTCAATGAAAGCTCAATGTGAATGTACAGTATATCTCTCTAACTCTTGATTAGTTTCTGTTTTGGTTTTACATTCAGCACCATCACTCTGTACCTCTAGATCTATCGTATTGGCAAAGGGGTCCATGTCCAGGATGGCAAAGTGATCATGAACAACGCCTCCACTAACTATGACACCACCCAGAAGACCATAACCCCCATGGTATAAAACAGCACAATAACCACACAATAAAATGTTAATGTTATTTCATTTTACTGAGCTTTGTGTGGTACAAAATAACCTAAGCCAGCAGTATAGCCACGGGCTGGACCAGATGGGGTCAGGAGTGGCCGAAGCCACGCCTGAATCTTGGCTTCCCCACCAGCCTCCCTCCCGGGTTTAGATAGAGATATTTAAAATGGCTGGTGGTGATAGAACATGGAGAGGAATTTCATTCCCTGTCTAGTAGATCAATGTGTAATGGTGTTACAAGAACATACCGTCAACTAACTCCACATTGAGCTTTGCACAGCTCAAACAGTTGGACATTTGTCAAGGAGGCGTGTGTTTTCGAAACAGAGTGAGTTTTGCACTCAGAGTGGATTTTGCGCCCTGAACTGTTGGCCACAGCACGTTTGATGGTTTTCCCCTGGTATGACATGATACGTTCTATACAGATTTTTTAATAATTGTGCCACCCCCAATACAGCTAATGTATCTACCAGGCCACCCCGTTTAAAATGTTTTGTGGACCCTGCTGATATCACCCTGCATCCCACCTCCGGCTTGTCTCTGAAGCTGAGCAGATCTGGTCCTGATCAGAGGCTGGATGGGCAATATGCCCTATGGTCTGAAGATCATATCCCATTGCCCCTGGACATTGAAGGGGACATTGCCCTGTCTAGAGTGGTCTTTCATACCGGTGATGACCTCTGACCAAACTGCAGTCTTATCTGACATCATGGCCACCAAATCACCCCCAACTATTAATTCATTGCCTCCACATCGCCATAATGATAACTTGAAGTAGTATATAAACTAGACAGATAAAATCATAATGTATATGAGTTACTCGGGATAGGATAATTGACTAAAATGCACATTTACATTGTACATTGTTAATATTGGTTAATTACATTGTTTTCCATTACTAAATGACCTTTATCTTACAATGCTTTTCCTACCCCTCACTGCTCCCTCTAGGGAGGTTTCCCCCACTATGGTGAAGTGAATAATGACTTTCTGATGCTAAAGGGCTGTGTGATCGGTTGCAAAAAACGTGTCCTCACTCTAAGAAAGGTACAGTGCCTCTATGCTCCATTATACTACAGTTAAAGTCATTTATTATTCTGAATATGACAGTGACCTCTGTGCAGATGATGTATGATGTTTTAATTTCTGAATAATTGTGAAGGACTCAAACCACTGATGCCAGAGATAAAAACATGACTCTGCCAATAGAGTTTGGAATGCTCTGTACATTGGAAATATTTGACCTTGTCTGTGTTAATCTCTTAAATACATTTGTTTGTGTGTGTGTGTGTGTGTGTGTGCACTTCTTTCTCACAGTCCATGCTGGTGCACACATCACGCAAGTCCAAGGAGACCATTGAACTGAAGTTCATCGACACCACCTCCAAGTTTGGCTATGGCCACTTCCAGACAGCCCAGGAGAAGAGGGCTTTCATGGTGGGTAGCGGCCTGGGTGGGCCTGGGTTGGACTGATGGTGCCTGGGTTGGCCTGGGTGGGCCTGGGTTGGCCTGAGTGGGCCTGGGTTGGCCTATGTGGGCCTGGGTCGGCTGTGGTCTTTGTAAAGCGTTGTGCTTATATTAGACTAGCTGCCACTCATCTAGCCAAAAATGCTAGGTTACCAAGGTTGAACCCATGGCGGGTTTAAAATGCTAAGGTTGAACCCATGGCGGGTTTAAAATGCTAAGGTTGAACCCATGGCGGGTTTAAAATGCTAAGGTTGAACCCATGGCGGGTTTAAAATGCTAAGGTTGAACCCATTGCGGTTTTAAAATGCTATGGTGGAACCCATGGCGGGTTTAAAATGCTAAGGTTGAACCCATGGCGGATTTGACTTGACAATTATTTTTATATTTCCTTTATTCAATCATGGAATGTCAAATTTAGATTAGTTTATTTTCCAATATCTGTTTATTTTCCAAGTGGCCAGTTTCCTGGCCAAGAAATCAGTACATACATAGATTCACACAGACAAGACACAACACAACACAACATGAAGATACATTTAAAACAGTGCAAAATGTGTGAAAGAGCATTAAAAAAAAACAGGTTTAAATATATATACAGTCAACAGACCATCAATCTGGGATATGAATGAAACAAATAGATTAAAATGTACCAGTGATAAATGTCTCTATATGTTTCATGATGAATTGGAAGCAAAGCTAAAAGCACTCTTGCAGAATTCTTTCTTGTTAGATTGTGATATCAAATGCAATTCTGTGATCTCACATGATATTTGGAAGGGTTAATTAAGTGCTTTTAGTGGCAACTGTCATAAGGTGACCTCGGATGCTAACATGCACCAATGAGTGTGTTGCCAAATCTCAGAGCAGAAATTGTGAAATAGATTGTGCATTATCTGGGTTCTGGGTTGTGCTCCCTGAATAAAACAGTAGAGGTCAACTCAGAGCAGACATTGTGAAATAGATTGTGCATTATCTGGGTTCTGGGTTGTGCTCCCTGAATTAAACAGTAGAGGTCAATAGACTGAGCAGGTGTGGAATTGAAGGAATGTGGACTGTTGCATGATGGGTGGATCTGGGTGACACCCACAGGACAACTGAAGAGAATGGGATGCCATTTGGGATGTGACTTCTCAGACGACATGTCTTATATCACAACTGACCAATTTAACCTCTGACCTGCAGGGCCCACTGAAGAAAGATCTGCTGAAGAAACTGCCAGCTGAACCAGTGACAGAAGATGCATAAGATGGCAAACTTTACAAACCAATACATTTAGCAAACAAATGTTCTCATATTAACAGTCTTATAATAAAACAGTCTTATCCATCCAGGCAGTGTTTTTCTACTCTGTTCAAATATGCTTTAAGGATACTCCCAAAACGGAACTCTATACCAGGGCTCTACTCAGATTAGTTTTAGAAGGAGCACATATGCTAAACTACGGTATGTTAATTACAGGTTGACAGGCAACATTTAACAGCATTTCTGAGTAAATTGGTTGCTTTGTATTCACAATAAGAGAATGTTTATCGGTGGCACATGACCATTTGTGTGAGACTACCATGTGTGTATGTTTATATGTATTTATATTATCCAGTACATTTGAAATTTCCCTTTTTTTTTATATGAGTGGTTCATTTAATCTCGTACAATTAGTCAGTCCCAATATATTTATAGCATGACCATACATTGTTTATCATCAGTTATTGGATCAATGGGAGGCAAGAATGCTGTACAAAAATACATGCTGAAAGGCATTCGCTGCCTATATCTAAATATAAAAATAAATAAGCAAAGATGAGAAAGTAGCTTTTCAGTGAACCAATAATCTCCTCGGTATCTTCTCAAAGCTGCAATAACTTTTAAGTACCAATACGCTGGTAAAGTCAAACGTCACAATGCATTCTATACCTCTCTGGTGACAAACATGTTTTGTTTAGCCTTTGTCTCCAGAAATCTGTTTGACAGATGGTCAAAATGTAAAGGGTATTTACACTTTATTTCCGCCTGGTGGTTAGATTCCACTGCAGCAAGTGGTTACAGTTCATCACCTGAATAGCTAAACTCTTAAAAACATTTAATGGAAAGCTCTACTCAGATTGAGACTTCTTTATCATCCAAATTGAAATGAATGATAGTAGGCAAAGTGGTGAAAGGTGCATTCAGTATCCAGTTCTTGGTCTCAGTAGAGGAAAGTGTGTCAGATTTGTTAATGTTGTTGGGTGTTATGTCTTGATGGATGGTTTTTGTGGACCCCAGAAAGACTGGTGATCCTTATTTTATTCTGAAATCCATCCACATTCTTGTTGGCTGCTTTTTACATCTACAAAAAATGTAATATATTGTCTTTGTAATGTTCCAAAAACGAAGGCAATAGGAGAATGAAGGCAACAGCCTACAACTCAAATAAGCATATTGCTAATTGTGGCTACCTAAACTTCACAATGTTAAGCTAACTTTTTATTACCTAGTTATCTTGAGGTCATCATTGTCAATTCAAATATCATCAAATGTATTCGTAAATAAGAGCCATGAATAAGGACAAGAATGCAGCTCCAACTGTCAAAGAGAGTGCAGGTAATCTACTCTACTAGAGGTGACAGGGCAGTTGCAGGCAGGCTACTCTACTGGAGGAGACAAGGACAGTTGCAGGTAATCTACTCTACTGGAGGACACATGGACAGTTGCAGGCAGGCTACTCTACTGGAGGAGACAGGGACAGTTTCAGGCAGGCTACTCTACTGGAGGAGACTGGGACAGTTGGGATGACATATATTCATTCTCTGAAAGGGGAAAATCAGTGGAAGTAGAAATAATGGTAACATAGAATTCGGTTCGGTCTAGTTAGTATTTCTTTGAGATTTGTTCTCTAATATGACATGTGGACAACCTTTTGGCAGATGAATGTTCCAACAGACTGAAGGACAATATCACATGGGTTTTACTCATATCAGCTAATGTTCACTAGATCATGCTTTATTGAAGAGCCTACTTGTTACCGGGCAGTTTAAGTGAGTGATGCTTTCATGTTCGGCTGTTAATGACAAACAGAAAAATAACCATACCTGGCTATAAAGGTGATAAAATACAACTTGTAACTTGGATCATAATTTAAATGTTTAACTTGACCCTTGTACAATTATGTGAAGATTGTGGGACAGATGGATCTAAGGGATCCAGAATCGGGGATATACGGTTCAGAATTTCCACCCAGATTTTAAGGGTGTCTGTGGGAAGTGTGTCTGATCATCAAGCTGTATTGAATTCTATCCAAATTTTGAGAATGTTTCTTGCACTGCAACGGGCAGCGGAGGTACAGGCTGATTGGTCATTAGCCCTGATTCTAGTGCAGCCCTAATGAGCTGAAAGACCATTGACATGATACTGTATATGAGCTGCTTCTAACTCAGATTAGGGCTGTGTGTCTGTGAGTGTTCCGGCTTATGTAGGTGCAAGAGGTAATAAGAAGGAGAATGCTGTAGCAATAGGCCTTTTGGGTCATGAAGATATTGAAACTGAAGTTTCAATAAGCTAAATGGATCATCAAATCTGAAGTGCAGAAGAGGTGGCAGGATATGTGGGAGGGGGGGGGGGGCATTTATATAGACTCCAAACTACAGTTGAAAATGGACGACATCAGGTCAGACCTGGAAGGAGTCAATAGTTTAAAACATAGATTGGTCCAAAAATGGCTGAATGACACCATTATAGGAAAACACCACACAGGAGTGGGGTCATTCCAAGTAGGGGGAGACGTGCTATTCATCATGTGCTATTTAAAGTTAGGAAATGTCATAGTGAGAGAGGAGAGTTCAAAAGAAGATTAAGGGAAAGGGGAATAGAGGGTCCTTGAAGACACAGAATACAGGACAACTTAAAAGTGGGGTTAAACGTAGAATAAAGACCGTCAGGGAACGCTAGATGTATTTAGGTATTACGTCCTACAGTGTATTTAGGGATTACTATGGGATATATGGTAATCTCTGATCAACCCTTTATTACAGTAGGTTGTAACAATGCTCCATTTATGTTAACTGCCAAATGCCAAAACTCAGAAGGAGAAACACCAGCAAAGGAAGCAGAAGTGAATATATAAAATCACCATGGCTTACGGCGACCTGCTCAACAGAGCCGCTGGTTGATTCCCAACACTTAGTAAGATCATTCTCACAGCATGACTCAGTCCCTCCCATTATCACCAGCGTGCTCCCGCACAGGAAAATGGGTAAACAGCTTTTCAAAATGGTGTCTGTCACTAGAGCTTATGACACCATTACTTTACCAGCGTAACAGAATTGCTGAAGTAGTCCATTTTGTTAGGCCAACAATATTGTTCTTACCAGTCCCGTTGTCTTATGTGAGATGGCGTTGTTCCTCCGCGATGCTCGTCCCTCAACCGAGAGCAGGTGGAATCGTTGCGCTATCTGACATGAGACAACAGTGTACATTGCCGTCGCAGAGTTGAGAGGACAAACCGATTCAGTGCAAATTTGGAGAGTTACAGGTAGAGCCTTGTGTGGTCGTCGTAGAGAGACACGTCATACCTCCTTGTTTCAAGTAATACTAGAATACTGCTCTCTACCTCCAAGATTCCGTGTGTAGTGCTCTTCCACAGCTGGCTATTTTTCAAAATGAGTGTACTTTGGAATAGGGTGCAGAGTTGGGACTGACTACTGTATTCACTACAGGGCTATTACAGGTTTGGTACTGCAGAACTATCTGATGTCAGACCAGAACAGCGCACTGTACCACTGTCAGTCCCAACACGACAGTCTTCTGACCCTCAGAGTTCCTTTCTTTAGCTCAGAGCGTAAAGCCATGCCAGTCATGCCACTTCATCCTTTCACATGCCACTCTGGAGTCGTCATGCTACGTTGTTCACGCCCAACACAACTTTAACGTCACTCACAAGCTGGGACTGAGGCCCCTTGGCTCCACCCCTGCGCTCCATCTGCCTATTATCATCCACTTTGTGGATGACCACTGGTTCCCATTACGACTATGGTTTCCCACGTCTTCTTCCATCCTTCACCTCAGCGAGGAGCTATTCGGACACAAAGTGCTGGGAGTCAGTAGAGGAACGGCGTGACGAGCGGGCGGGGGAATGCTGGGACACTGGAGGGTTGTCAAGCACGGACGTCATGAGAGGAAGGTAGAGGTCGTCCATGTTGGGCATCACAAACTCCTTCTGCAGTGGACAGAAGATCAAGTGAGAGGACAGAATGTGAAGTTGTAGAAAGTTACAAAATATACATATTAAACTTGCTATTGTGCACCCTAAATCCCCAATGCAGTACATCGCACTTCATTTTGAAATCATATATGTTTATCTAATGAATTAGCGTGGGAATGTTTCTGAAGATTGATTTCTAAAGGCATTTTATCTTTATTGAACTGAGGAGGGACAGCAAGAAATAGAACGAGGAGCTGAAATCGCTGATTCAAACCCATGTGGCAGCGATTCCCAGAGTCTTACGATAGCAGGATGATATGCTGCTGCCGCATGTTAAGGCACCACACCAATGGGTGTGGAGAACAGACTGACCTGAAACTCTCGACCGAGCTTTTTCTCAATCCACTCAGTGACGTGTGTGAAAGTAACCTCCCTTTCCCCTAGCATGGGACGCACACGCAGGTCCAGCCTGGGAGGCACACGAAAACTGTACCTGTAAGAAGACAGAGAGGGACAGGGAGAGTGTAAGAAAGAAAGACAGAATGGCAGACAAAGAATTTGATAGGGAATATAGAGCAGTGACTGCGAGAGAGAAATCACTCTAATAATAAACCTAATAAATCTTTCAATTTAGTGTATCTATACAGTGATGTAGTAAAACCACAAAACTGGAATGGACTAGATTTGCTACATTCCAATGGATTAAAGAAGGTTGCAGTACCATATCCTGTCAGTAGGGGGAGGTGGAATGTTAACAGCCAGAGTTCCAGAGAGTTCTAGAACCTCCACAGTAAGCATCAGTGGCATGTTGGAGACCTCTGCAATCTTCTTCTTGATGTACTCATTCTCTGTGGCTTTCTGGAAGTACTTAGATGAGGCAATCTTGTCGACAAACCTCAGAAACCGTTTGCCAGTGCTGCCACCACTTCCACTGAGAGGAGACAGGAAACGCAGCCCAAAAAAAACCCAGTCAACTCACATACAAACAAATTGTAATAATAATCACATGCTTTAACAGTAGTGCTACATTTAGAATAGGGTTAGGGTTAAAAAGCCTCTCAGCTTTTGAACAAACATTGTATATGACACTAAAACAATGTTGTTTTTGAAATGCAATACAGCCAATTCACCCATCAGTGACAGATGGTGGCAAGCCTGTGCCCTTTTCTCCCAGAGATCCCTGGGGCTCTGTTGGAGGCACCTCTTCCTCATCAGATGAGCCGGCACTGGAGGACTCTTCATCACTGTCAGCTAATACACACAGCCTGGTTCTGGAGCTGGAGCGTACATTGTGTACACACACACACACACACACACACGTACACACAAAGCACTTTGCTTGATTTGGAACTTGTAGATGCATTGAGGAGGAAAATGATACAGGGGTGGGGATCAGATAAATAAGAAACAACTGAAACTATCATCATAAACATTAAGCCTACTTAAAATGATTGAAATATGCCTATTCTATTCTACAGGAACAGCACATTCATGTACATATCAGCATAACACAAGGTGCCAGATTATATTTAAACCAAGTATTTGTCTGCATACCTAAGCATACCCCTATAGTTGTCTTTAATATCTTGACTAACGGTTTGACTTTTATAAATGTACTATATAGCTTCCCTGAATCTTCAGAGTAAACGATTGAAAAGAAAGCAAGTATTTTCCAGTACATTTAGTAATTGCTTTTTCTCAAATCTGGCAACCTTGCCAGCAAGTATGACAGCACACATAATTACACAACCTACTCTAACATGATTGATAGTCTGAAATGGCTTTGCAGGTAGCTGAGGTTGGGAAATAGAAACCTATCTACTGGTTTTTATTAAGCTAAAGCCAACTCCATAATTTTAGAAGATAGCTGGTATTAAAGAGAAATAACGACTTTTTGTATTAATCATTAAGAAAGCAATAGACATACAGCTTGATAAAATCAAACAATGTTTATCACAGTAAATCAAAGACTCTCTAAAGACGGTCAGTGTCTAACTCTGGCCAATCTACTTAAGGGGATTGCCGTCCCATGGACATCATTGGGATAGCAACTGGGTCTGCTCTACCACTGAATTATAAAAAGAAGGGAGGTTTCAATGTACTTTTTGCCCAGTGCAGTTATTACATGCACAACAATATGGGTTTCGAATGATGAATCATTCACTTGAAACTGAAGAACATGTGATCAAACAAGTCAAATCTGAATGGTCACATGCTGCTGCGACCCACATGGGCCAAATGCCTCAGGATCCACAACGACTGAGAGTCATCCTGATGAGTCACGGACCCAACTTCTATTATCCTCAAACAGACAAGACACACAGCTCCAGCCACTAAAAAATGTACAGGCGGACATGATGTGAGGACATCTGGTCTCGCCCACAGAGATGTACTAGAGAGCCCCTGGAGTATCCTTGTTAAGTCTGCTTTAGTGACCTCATGGGAATTGAGGGTTATGTAATATTTCCCCTGGATACCATCCAGTAGTCCTTCCTCAACCCAAGTCTCCCCCATTGGACGCCTGGCTTTGGTCCATGTGATCCAAAAGTCTTACCCTACTCGTCTGGCCTCTGGGAGGACTCTGTCAGCCTCCAGCCCCATGCACTTCTCCTTGCCCAGTTTACAGAGGTTCAACTTAGTCTCCAAGGTCATCTGTAGGCAGCCTGTATACACCACCTCCAGCTCCAACCACAGGCCTGACAGAAAGGATGTCAGAGGACATGAGGCTAGCTAAAGATCATCACATCCACTCGCACATGCAAGCACACATCTACCAATATGGTTTTGTGGAAATTATTGTTATATTATGATAAAAACAGGTTTAATCTATCTAGGCCAGATTAAAACAGGTCTGACCAGAGCTAAATCCCCTGAGGTCATTTTGTATTTTTGCCCCTGCTACCTATATTCGGTAAGGATTCAACTTGACCAAGTCAGATACAGAGATATGCAGTATAATCCCCAGAAGGGACTGCTTCTAGAAGGGGAACCAATGTGACTGTTAGGCTCATGGGTATGATATAGATGTCTAACTTCAATCTGGGATCTACAATATGTCTACAAAAACAGATCAAGCATATTAATACAGCACTGGGTTTCATACACGTTTTTAAATAACCTCGAAATGAATTGAGTGTAAGCAATATTTTATTACCTCACTGGCTGACCATACTTGACTACCTAATATCAAAATGGCTGACTTTTACATTGTCATAAATGAACATCCGTGTTAATTGTAGTATTGCAATTCCCAACTCTAGGGACAAGTGGTTTGATTATGCTTGGGATCTCGTCAGTACTGGACAGGAGGTCCAGGAGGAACGGCCTGTGAAAATGACTTGTGTGTATGTGTTCCTGCTGGTAGGAGGAGATCAGCATCTACACTCGTGAGCAGAGGAATGATACTGATATGCATCTCTCTCTATCTAACACACACACACCTCGGTGGTCCAGTGAGGGTTTTGAGATGCTGAGCAACTGGGGTATGCAGGTCCCCATGTCCAGGTCAGCCAGCTTCAGCTCATTCACAAAGTATGGCAACTGTAGGACATCAAACAACAATGATGTTCAGGAAATTGCAGCATCTAGTGCTAACACAAACACCCTCACACCCACCCACCCCTACAAACCCACCCCCCCACCCCTACATACCCACCCCCTACCCACCCTCACACCCACCCATCCCTACATACCCACTCCCTACACACCCACCCAC
>JACXGJ010015237.1:0-13761 GCA_016801105.1 Esox niger | reverse complement strand
TCTGTCCTACTCTACTCTACTCTACTCTACTCTACTCTACTCTACTCTACTCTACTCTGTCCAACTCTACTCTGCTCTACTCTGCTCTGTCCTACTCTACTCTACTCTACTCTGCTCTACTCTACTCTACTCTGTTCTACTCTACTCTACTCTGCTCTACTCTGCTCTACTCTGTCCTACTCTACTCTGCTCTACTCTACTCTGCTCTACTCTACTCTGCTCTACTCTACTCTACTCTGTTCTACTCTACTCTGTTCTGCTCTACACTACTCTGCTCTACACTACTCTGCTCTACTCTACTTGGTTCTACTCTACTCTACTCTTTTCTACTCTACTCTACTCTTTTCTACTCTACTCTACTCTACTCTGTTCTACTCTAATCATTTCTACTCTACTCTACTCTACTCTACTCTGTTCTACTCTAATCTACTCTACTCTGTTCTATTCTGTTCTACCTCACCATTCAGTCATGTTACTAATGATACACCGTGTCTGTTCTGCCCCAACCTGTCTGTCATTATGTCTGTCATTTTGTCTATCTTTCCATGGCTGTGTCTGTGGCTGGTGTCTGTTTTCGTCTGTGGTTTTAATCCGTCAGGCGAAGGAGCCTCTTTGCCTTCCTTACCCTCCTGCCCTCCTGCCTTTGGACTGACTATCTTTTGGCTTTTTATATTAATCCTTGGTAAGTAACTGTTTTGAGGCTTGGGCTAGAAAAGTTGTAGCCAAATAATGCTGCTCTCTGCCCTCAAACCATAGACACTGATTTACCAGAAGGTTTCCCTTGGTAATGATGTGAAGAGAAGAGCTTTAGATCAGTATTGTTGTTACTGTCATGAACTTCTAGAGAACAAATCCAGATGCCAGCTCCATGCTTTACGACATTGTGGACATCCATGTCCTGGCTGTGGTCATTGTGCTCACACCAGATCAGCTGAAGCCTTCTAGTAGAGTCCTCTGACTATGGTTGGGGGGGGCACTTCACACAAACAAGGGTTTTTCAGAAGCTAATTAAAGCTGTGTTCACTAATGTAGCATGTCCTGGAAGCACTAACAAAGCAAGCTGCTACTGTAATGTGCCATGTTCTTAGCAAAGCATGTTACTAACTCCAGTTTGGCTGGATATCTGTATGCATGAGGTCTGCATGCCTTCTGTACCAAGGGTTTTGTACCAAGGGTTATGTACCAAGGGTTATGTACCAGTTGCTTAGGAAAAATACAGATTGTGTAGTGGGGTGGAAGGGTGTCTGTTTCAGAAGAGCCATGGTATTGATTGGCTGAGCGGTTTGGGAATGAGACAACTTGGAAGACTCAAATGTACAGTGTGTGCTTGTATGCTTGATGTAGATCTATAACTGTAGTTCTTAGAGCAAATCTTTTGGCATGTTGTTCTTGGGTCCTGGGTTTATTCTCTGCACTGGTTAGATTGTCTGGTGTCAGGTACAGCATGTGATTACCTGATCTAAGTGACTGAACAGGAAGAAGACTGCTGCCAGGATCTAAGAATCATGGATATTGTTGCATCTGTATTTTATAGGAACAAGACTGCTTTAAAGAAACGCAAGCTTACAAGGTAACAATACTGTTTCTGTGTTTCTGTGTGTGTGACTATGTCTCTCTGTGCAACAAACAGCCTTTTTGGGTGTAAATCAAACCCTAACCCAATTTAATTGCTAATCTAGAAGATACAGCTCCATAGCTCTGATACACCACACCACAACTTCTTCATCTAGAATCGAACTGTCTGTCACCATAGAAACCATGTAACATCGAACATGGTCACTTAAGCCAGAGAACATTTCCCACAAGTGCCAGGTGCCTTGGACTGGGTTCATTAGCTGACTGAAGTTGGATCTGTGAACATGGTTTGTGAGGTGGTTGTGTTCTTACTCCAAGCCTATCAGTGTGATAAGCCTGTCTTCTGCGGTTTGTTTCAGCCCGGTCCAGCTAGACGACTTCGAAACTTACCTCAAAGACATGAACAAAGACTCTGCCTACAAGTTCTCACTGCAGTTTGAGGTATGAAGAACATTCTCCAGACCCTTCTTCTTTTCTGTGTTGATGAGGCATTGTGAAGACAGTTTACTGTTTGAGTTAGCTACACAGTCAGAAATAGAAGTACTGGTGTGGATAAGGGTACTGTGGGGGTACCTTTTTAAGAGAAAATTGTGTACCCTTTGGTGTTCTCTATTTTTTGTTTTAATTCACTTCGTACCTTTTATTCAAAAGGTGCTCTTCTGTCCCCACAAAGACCAAAATTGTACCTTTGAGGGAACATTCTTCAAAAGTGTACCTATGAGTACAGAACTGTTCTTGTTTCTTACCTCAATTTTTGAGTGTGTACTGTGGGATTACATGTTGTCTAGATTAGATATTGTCCGAATTAGATTATATGGAGATTAGATACTGTGAAGATTAGATGCTGACCAGATTAAATACTGTGGATATGATACACTTGTGCTTTAAAGTTTGCATACACTTGGATAATTGGTAATATATGTACCATTTGTGATGAAAACATGAGGGAGCAGGCAAAACACATGTATTTCATTTCTTATGGGATTCATATTCAACTGTAGGTCATAACAGAATGGCACAATCATAAAACAAAACATGGTAACAAATAAAAAAATTAACTCACCCCTGATCAAAAGTCTGCATACCCTTAGTTCTTAATACTGTGTATTGCCCCCTTTAGCATCAATGACAGTGTGCAGTCTGTTATAAGTTGTCTATGAGTCTGTATTTTCTGAAAACATGTTGCATTCATCTTGCCATACATTTTCACCAGACTTTAGAGGGCCTTTAGAGCTCACACACCCCCAGAACATCAGTGAGCCACCACCAGGCTTCACAGTGGGGATGGTATTCTGTTCACTATAGGCCTTGTTCACCCCTCTCCAAACATAGCACTCCTGGTTGTGACCATAAAGCTCTATTTTGGTCTCGTCTCTCCATATTGCAGTTTGCCAGAAGCTGTGAGGCCTGTCAAGGTGTTGTCAGGCACATTGTAACTGGGCTTTTTTTGTGGCATTGGTGCAGTAAAGGCTTCTTTCTGTCAACTCGACCATACAGCAAATATCGTTGTATTGTGCTCCTTGAAACAACCACACTGTCTTTTTCCAGAGCAGCCTGTATTTCTCTTGAGGTTATCTGTGGGTTTTTCTTTGTATCCCGACCAATTCTTCTGGCAGATTTGGATAAAATCTTTCTTGGTCTACCTGGCCTTGGCTTGATATCAAGAGATCCCAGAATTTTCAACTTCTTAATAAGTACTGACTGGCATTTGCAAGACGTTGGTACTTTTTATATCCTTTTCCATCTGTTTGTCTGACTTTTTATATCCTTTTCCTTTATAACTTTCCATTACCTTATTATGCAGGCCTTTTGACAGTGCTTTTATGCTCCCCATTGCTCAGTATCTAGCCTGCTCAGTGTATCCACGTGAGAGCTAACAAACCCATTGACTGTTTATACACAGACACTAACTGCAATTTAAAAAGCCAAGGGTGTGGGAAATTCACCTTTAATTGCCATTTTCACCTGTGTGTGTCACCTTGTGTATCTGTAACAAGGCCAAACATTCAAGGGTATGTACATTTAAGATCAGGGCCATTTGTGTTATCATAATTTCAAAAGGAGCCAAACAAATATGAGATAATAAATGGCTTCATGTGATTACTATCCTTAAGTATAGGGATCACATTTATTATCACATATATAAAATATTTTTTGCATGATCAGTAAATATTTTCCAAATCAATGCCAAAATGTCACAATTTCTGCCAGGGTATGCAAACTTATGAGCACAACTATATACTAAGGGGAAATAAGAACATTAGACTACACTAGTCACATGTGGTCAAATGTATATTGTAGGATTTTGGCCTCATGATATGGTCATGTGTTCTAGGAGTTGAAGAGTGTCGGACTGGATCTTTCCCATGATGCAGCAGACCTGCCCATCAATAGACCCAAGAACCGATACACCAACATATTGCCCTGTGAGTCTACCACACTCAAAAAAGTCCTAAACCCTAGTGTCTAACTCCTACAGTCTCACCCCTACAACCATACCCCAAAACCCTAATCTCTACATCCTGGTTGCGATCAAATCATGTTGTTTCGCCCCATGCTGTCGCCCTGGCCAGTTTCTCATGGGGGAATCCCTGGTGAAACCAGATGCAATTTGATTGCCTAAGTGACAGTCCAATGCTAAAAGAAATGCCTCCTCAGACTTTGATTAAACTCAAAGGGAACTGCTTTGTTAATTTGTAGAGTTTACATCACCCACAATTTCTTAGAATAAATTACCAAACTATAAATTGGTTAGCCAGCTGTGGGTAACTGTAGCAAACTAATGTTAGCTACCGGACAGCTGCTATGTTCATCTGCTAGGTACATCAATAGCATTGGGTTGGTAGTTTTTAGGCGCTTCCCTTGCTTGGGGGCATTTAAATGAATCTCGCATATGATGATGTACAATATAATTATAGCGCTATTACATGAAAACAGGCGCTCATGCTACATGTCTTTGGATGTTAATATGTGATTAGTTAACAGTTGTGCTTAAACCTGTTTTTTCAGGTATGCTGTAGGTAACAATCAGTTCCAAGAATGTAATTCTTTGGTTAAACTAACAGCTAAGAATCACTTATAACTGATTAATAGTTTTTTTTAGGTTAATTTAACAGGTAATGATTGCAAACATTGATTGTTGTTTATGTTAAGGGAACCGTCAGTATAGGATCAATTATAGTGATTTTAGGATAGGAGTAAATTTAACAACCACTGTAATTGACATATTTTTGTTTTCTACAGATGACTTTAGCAGAGTAAAGCTTATCTCTTTACACAATGATGAGGGTTCTGATTACATCAATGCCAACTACATACCCGTAAGTACATAACTAAATAACATCTACAAACAGTACATAACTATATAACAACTACAAACAGTACATATTTACTGGTGTGTAGTTGTTATATAGTTATGTTCTGTATGTATTTTTTATATACAGTGGATATAAAAAGTATCTACACCCCTGTTAGAATGCAAGGTTTTTGTGGTGTAAAAGAATGAGACAAAGATAAATCATTTCAGAACTTTTTCCACTTTTCATGTGACCTATAATGTGAACAATTCAATTGTAAAACAACTTGAAATATTCGAGGGGGGAAAATGAAATATAAAACATTACAATAAACTGGTTGCATACGTGTGCACACCCTCTTATATCTGGGGATGTGGCTGTGTTCAGATTTAACCAATCACATTCAAACTCATGTTAAATAGAAGTCATTACAAACCTGCCATCATTTAAAGTGACTCTGATTAATCACAAATAAAGTTAAACTGTTCTGGTAGGATTTTCCAGAAATGTTCTTAGCTGCATCTCAGAGCAAAAGCCATGGTCCACAGAGAGCTTCCAAAGCATTAAAGGCATCTCATTGTTGAAAGATATCAGTCAGGAGAAGGATTCAAAGGAATTTACAAAGCATTAGATGTACCATGGAACACAGTGAAGACAGTTTTCATCAAGAGGAGAAAATATAGCACAACCGAGACATTACCAAGAACTGGATGTCCCTCCAAAATTAATGAAAAGACAAAAATTGGTCAGGGAGGCTTCCAAGAGGCCTACAGCAACATTAAAGGAGATGCAGGAATTTCTGGCAAGTACTGGCTGTGTGCTACATGTGACAACAATCTTACTTATTCTTCATATGAATGGGCTATAGGGTAGGGTTGCAATACGGAAGCCTTTTCTTAAAAAGAAAAACATCCAATCTTGGCTGAAGTTTGCAAAAACAAACATCAAGTCTCTCAAATGCATGCGGGAAAATATGCACTGGTTGTATGAAACCAAGGGTATGTTTGGCGTAAAAACAACACTGCACATCACCAGAAGAACACCATACACAGAGTGAAGCATGTTGGTGGCAGCATCATGCTTTGGGGCTGTTTTTCTTCAGCTGGAACCAGGGCCTTAGACAGGGTGGAGGGAATTATGAACATTTCCAAATACCAGGCCATTTTGGAAAAAAACTTTCAGATGTCTGTTATAAAGCTGAAGATATATCCAATGTATATAAAAACTACATACAGAACATAACTATATAACAACTACACACCAGTAAGTTCTGTGCTATATAACAACTATATAGAGAACTACATTATAAACCTAGTACATAGAGAACATAGACACACGGTCGATGCAATGACTACATGTAACACAGTCATGTAATGTTTGGCCGTGTTATAGGGCTATACATCACCCAGGGAATACATCGCCACGCAGGGCCCCTTGCCCGAGACCAGGAACCACTTCTGGAACATGGTGCTACAACAGCAGAGCCACATCATTGTAATGTTGACGCAGTGCAACGAGAGGCGCAGGGTCAAGTGTGACCACTACTGGCCGTTCACAGACGAGCCTGTGGCCTACGGTGAGATCAGCGTGGAGATGTTATCAGAATCAGAGTCCCCTGAGTGGACAATACGCAACTTCAGACTGGGATACGTGAGTAACCTCAACCTACTATTACAGTAGTCCAGCTGACCGAATATTACAAATACACACATATATATATATATTTAGGTTTATGTTTAGGTTTTAGTATTTTAGGTTTATATAAACCACAGCAACTAGACTGACAGCATCCAGTAGACTGACAGCATCCAGTAGACTAACAGAATGATTTATACAGATCATATTTAGAAGTATGACATAAACTAGACAAGTCTGTCTTTCTGCTTGACCTAACCCTGTATGCCTGCCAGTCTCTCTGCCTGTCTGACCTAACCCTGTCTGTCTCCCAGTCTGTTATCTGTGTACCTGTCCCAACCCTGTCTGTCTGTCTGCCTGTCTGTCTGTCTGATCTTACCTTGTCTGTTTGCCATTCTGTTTGTCTGACTTAACCCTGTCTGTTTGCCAGTCTGTCTGTTTGACCTAACCCTGTCCATCTGTCCCAACACTGTCTGTCTGCCAATCTGTCTGACCAACCCTGTCTGTCTGTCTGCAGGCTGATGAGTCTCAGGATGTTCTCCATCTAAACTACACATCGTGGCCGGACCATGGTGTCCCCACGGTCAACGCCATTGAGAGCATACTTCAGTTTGTACATATTGTTCGTCAGCAGGCCAACCGCACCAAGGAACCTATCGTGGTACACTGCAGGTAACTACAGGGTTTCTCATGCCCAACCACAAGGGACTGGCTATCAAGGGAGCTGTTACTCACAGTCCAGTCCACAGTTCTAAAACACCTGGTTCAAGAAGAACATATTGGTTCCAAGTAGAAACATTTTGGATTTTATTCAGTACCTTGATTCTACCTGGAACCAAAAAAGTTTTGTATGCATAGACATTCCAAAGCAGCTGTTTGTTGTGTTCTTTAGAACAGCTCCTCTACAGGGCATGTTTATCCTCTGATTGGTGGTTCTGTTTTTCTCCACAGTGCTGGTGTGGGCCGGACTGGTACCTTTATAGCACTGGACCGACTGATGCAGCATATTAGGGAACACGAGTTCATTGACATTTTGGGGATGGTATCAGAGATGAGGTCCCATCGACTCTCCATGGTCCAGACTGAGGTATACTGTCAAACTCCTTAAGAACTCAGACAGAGGCATTACACTGTCCCACTGGTCTAAACACACCTAACACCAGGGCTGCTCAGTCCTGTTCCTGGGTCCTATAAGTTCCCCTCTTGTAGGTTCTCATCCTGTGGGTTCTCATCCCGTATATTCTCATCCTGTAGTTTCTTACCCTGATGATTCTCATCCTGTAGGATCCCATCCTGAAGGTTCCTATCTCGTATGTTTCTATCCTGTAGGTTCCCACCCTGTAGGTTCCCATCCTGTAGGTTCCCATCTTGTAGGTTCTCACCCAGTAGTTTCCCACCCTGTAGGTTCTCATCCTGTAGGTTCCCATCTTGTAGGTTCTCACCCTGCAGGTGGCCCATAGGGGGAAACAAGTTACACTCAGTGTAATTTTTCTCTGGCCCAGTGGTAGGTTAAAACTACTGTAATCAAGTTAGCCGCCATTTTAAGATCACATCACAGGTTGTAAGAAATCAGTACTAATTACACAAGTCGGCGAACATGAAAAAACATTCTATTTATGTCACTTCCTATATGATGTCACTTCATTTAGGAGCAGTACGTGTTCATCCACCAGTGTGTCCTTCTTATGTGGAAGAAGAAGAAGCAGCAATCCATCACCAGCGATGTCATCTACGAGAATGTCAGCAAGTCCTAGTGACTGCCACCTGTGCAATGTAAGACAAGATCCTTAGCACGCACACCCTGTAAACAGATAAAAAATACCTGAGTAGACTGTGGTTCTACAGAAGGAAACGCCTAGATTAAGACTAGTTCTCCAGATGGAAACACCAGAGATTGAGAATAGTTTTCAAGATGGAAACACCTTGACTAAGTCTGTAGGTTCAACATAAATAATTTTTTTAGCAATTACACAGAGACATTAAATATATACAGTGGGGAGAACAAGTATTTGATACACTGCTGATTTTGCAGTTTCTCCTACTTACAAAGCATGTATAGCTCTGTAATTTTTATCATAGGTACACTTCAACTGTGATAGACGGAATCTAAAACAAATATCCAGAAAATCACATTGTGATTTCTTTATAATTAATTTGCATTTTATTGCATGACATAAGCATTTGATATATCAGACAAGCAGAACTTAATATTTGGTACACAAACCTTTGTTTGCAATTACAGAGATCATATGTGTCCTGTAGTTCTTGATCAGGTTTGCACACACTGCAGCAGGGGTTTTGGCGCACTCCACATACAGACCTCCAGATCCTTCAGGTTTTGGGGCTGTCGCTGGGCAATACGAACTTTCAGCTCCCTCCAAAGATTTTCTATTGGGTTCAGGTCTGGAGACTGGCTCGGCCACTCCAGGACCTTGAGATGCTTCTTACGTAGCCACTCCTTAGTTGCCCTGGCTGTGTGTTTCGGGTCGTTGTCATGCGAGAAGACCCAGCCACGACCCATCTTCAATGCTCTTCCTGAGGGAAGGAGGTTGTTGGCCAAGATCTCGCGATACATGGCCCCATCCATCCTCCCCTCAATACGGTGCAGTCGTCCTGTCCCCAAAGAATGATTTTCCACCTCCATGCTTCACGGTTGGGATGGTGTTCTTGGGGTTGTACTCATCCGTCTTCTTCCTCCAAACACGGCGAGTGGAGTTCAGACCAAAAAGCTATATTTTTGTCTCATCAGACCACATTACCTTTTCCCACTGGCTTGAGCAGGGGGACCTTGTGTGCGCTGCAGGATTTTAATCCATGATGGCGTAGTGTGTTACTAATGGTTTTCTTTGAGACTGTGGTCCCAACTCTCTTCTGGCCATTGACCAGGTCCTGCAGTGTAGTTCTGGGCTGATTCCTCACCTTCCTCATGATCATTGATGCCCCGCAAGGTGAGATCTTGCATGGAGCCCCAGACCAAGGGAGATTGACCGTCATCTTGAACTTCTTCCATTTTCTAATAATTGCACCAGCAGTTGTTGCCTTCTCACCAAGCTGCTTGCCTATTGTCCTATTGCCCATCCCAGCCTTGTGCAGGTCTACAATTTTATCTCAGATGTCCTTGCACAGCTCTATGGTCTTGGCCATTTTGGAGAGGTTGGAGTCTGTTTGATTGAGTGTGTGGACAGGTGTCCTTTATACAGGTAACGAGTTTAAACAGTTGCAGTTAATACAGGTAATGAGTGGAGAACAGGAGGGCTTCTTAAAGAAAAACTAACAGGTCTGTAAGAGCCGAAATTCTCACTGGTTGTTAGGTGATCAAATACTTATGTCATGCAATAAATTGCAAATTAATTATTTAAAAATCATGCAAAGTGATTTTCTGGAATTTTGTTTTAGATTCCGTCTCTCACAGTTGATGTGTACCTATGGTAAGAATTACAGACCTCTACATGCTTTGTAAGTAGGAAAACCTGCAAAATCAGCAGTGTATCAAAAACTTGCACTATATACTGCAAAAAAAACAAGAGAACATATTAATCACAGTGTAACACCAAGTAAATTAAACTTCAGGGAATCAATCTGTCCAGTTAGAAAGCATAAGCCATTGGGAGTCAATGTCACCTGTTTTGGTGCAAATGAAAATGACAACTGATGCACTGGAGAGGCAACAGCAAGACAAAGCAAGACAACACTCAGAATGGGAATAGTTTTGCAGGCGGTGGCCACAGACAATTGCTTTCTCCTTATCCTTCCTGACTGGTTATTCTCTAGCTTTGCGTTTTGCTAATGTCTTCATGGTGGCATGAGGTGGTACCTGCAGCCCATTCAGTGTATTTTTTCAGACAGCATTTTAAGACAGAGATTAAGGATTTGGTTTAAAGACAGGATATTATTGTTTTATAAACTAACACTTTTTCACCTCTGACTATTCTAGATGGCGTCATCATTTTGATTCAGGACTCAGTTCTTGCACCAAGACACGTTTTATCATCAATACCAAAAACAACAAGACAGACTCATCTGACAACACAAGAAGAATATCATCAAGATGGTTTTAGTTCTGCAGGCATGGAACTAGCCTTTTCCATTGACTGACTGACCATGATGTTATCCACAATGAGGTGGATGTCTATCCTCCTCTAGTTTCAACAGAACAGACAGACTTGAGGATCCGGGGGGGTCCTTTGTGAAAGGTAAAGGACGTTGTTCAATGGGAAAATTGACCCTTTCTCTTATCACACATCAACTTACTGGACCTGAACTGAACTAGAGATGGCCATGTCATAACTACTGTATCATTTAGTTTGTTTTCTCTCTCAGGGTCAACTGACACCCAGCCACACACGCCTAATGCTGTCTGACTGTCTGCTACCTTCCTGTACGTCTTGTGAACAGTTACAGTTCTGGCCCAGGGACAATGACTGACTGGAATGGTTTAACGCTAGCAGACCTGAAGTGGTTTAACGCTAGCAGACCTGCCGTGGTTTAACGCCAGCAGAACTAAAGTGGTTTAACATTAGCAGACCTGCCGTGGTTTAACGCTAGCAGACCTGAAGTGGTTTAACGCTAGCTGTCCTGAAGTGGTTTAACGCTAGCAGACCTGAAGTGGTTTAACGCTAGCAGACCTGCCCTGGTTTACACTAGCAGACCTGCAGTGGTTTAACGCTAGCAGACCTGCCTTGGTTTAACGCTAGCAGACCTGCCGTGGATCAACGCTAGTAGACCTGCCATGTTTTAACGCTAGCAGTCCTGCCATGGTTTATCACTAGCAGACCGGAAGTGATTTAATGCTAGCAGAACTACCGTGGCTCATCACTAGCATACCTGCCATGGTTTAAGGTGTAAAGCTAGTTACCTGCCATTTGTAGCAGAAGGTTGTGTTTTACAGTAGTGTGGCAGGTATTCTAGTGTGTGTACATACTGTCTGATACACTTTGTTCATATCCTAAAGCTCACTGAGTACTAACCTTAGCGTTCAAATCTCTCAAAATCTCCTGCTGCAGATAGTTTCCATTCTAAACACGTTCTAGGATGTTGCACTGCCCCGCTAAATGGGATTGCCCTTCTGGCCAGAAGAAACACAGCTAGAAAGACATGTACCGCTTTTGCAGACTGACAGCTTGGAGGAAAGACTTGTATTGTTAGCAGACATCCCACTACTGTAATGAGAGACATGGGCTGTGGAATGCCAGTTCAGAAGCGAGACTGTGGCTGTGTTGTTGTGTTTGCCCTGGGGTGGTCATGTGGTAAGGACAGGGACAGCAGTGTGTCTTTCTGACCATCTGCTACAGCAATGTTTGCTATACTATGGAGAACTAACATGTTTCTGCTCAGTAGTGTTTTTTAACATACTCTGGACAGTGGGTTGATTTTTGGGGAACTGTTATTTATTTAAAAAATAATAACATTTGGTTGTATTACTGATAATGCTATTAATACTATTAGTATTACATACATTACACTCTGTTTAAAATAATAGTAACTGGGATGTCTGTATCTACAACTTTCAATGAGAAAATATACACTGAAGTTGCAAGATGAGAAAGTTCTGCAGCTCCGCAGATGTTGATCCTCCAGTACTGGAAAGGAAAAGTTTGGAACCTGGCTATCTGCATGGGGTACGTGAGAAGACATGGCCTACTGACACACCATGCACAGCAGAGGTGTTCCGGGTAGGATTCAGGTGGTGGAACCACTGCTGTAGAACGTTTTGATTAATTTAAACAACGTGTTTACTTGGTGAGTGTTGAGACATGAGCGATGCACAATGTATATGTGCATATCAGAAAAGGCACTTCCTGTATCCCCAACCAATGAGAGCACAATTCTGTGACATCACTGGAACAGCCAAACTCCAGGAGAAAGTGACTGGAGCGCTCATCTCATCTGAGACCACTGGACATCAGGGAAATGGAACATCCTGCTAATCAAAAACTGTATATTGAGTTTAGCGATCTCACTGTAGCTCAGAATTACCCAGGAACATTATTATTGAGGTCCATTATTATTGATACGTTATCAATGTTCACTGTTTACTGAAGGGATAATTTATACTACTGTTCAAAACGTTGGGGGCACTTAGAAATGTCCTTGTTTTCAAAAGAAAAGCAATTTTTTTAGTCCATTACAATAACATTAAATCTATCAGAAATACAGTGTTTATTTTGGAAATGACCACTGTAGTTGGGAAAAGTTTATATTTAATGAAAGATCTACATCGGCATACATCAATCAATCAATCAATCAAATGTATTTTATAAAGCCCTTTTTACAGCAGCAGTTGTCACAAAGTGCTTTCACAAAACATTTTGTGACAACTGCTGATGTTGTGTTTGCTAATCCAAGTTCATCATGTTAAATCCTAATTGATCATTACGGCCAAGAAACTGAAGATCTTATACAACGCTGTGTACTACTCCGTTCACAGAACAGCACAAACTGGCTCTAACCAGAATAGAATGACTGGGAGGCCCTGGTGAACAACTGAGCAAGAGGACAAATACATTAGTGTCTAAACAGATGCCTCACTGGTCCTCAACTGGCTGCTTCATTAAATAGTACCCAGAACACACTAGTCTCAATGTTAACAGTGAATAGCGACACTTCACTGTTAACATGGCCTTCCTGGAGTTGCCAACAAGGCCCCCCACTGCTCTTTCAGTTCCTGTTAGAGCCAGTTTGTGCTGTTCTGTGAAGGGAATAGTACACATCGTTGCACAAAATCTTCAGTTTCTTGGCAATTTCACACATGCAATAGCCTTAATTTCTTAGAACAACAAAAGACTGATGAATTTCAGAGGGAAGCTCTTTGGTTCTGGATTTTGAGTCTGTAATCAAACCCACAAACACGGATCCTGAAGATACTGAACTAGTCTGAAGGCCAGTCTTATTTCTTCTAATTAGCATAATAGTTTATAACTCTGCTAACAGTCACAAAAGGGTTTTCTAATGATCAATTGGCCATTTCAAATGATAAACATGGATTTGCAAGCAACGTGCCTTTGGAACACAGGATTGATAGTTCCGGATAATTGGCCTCTGTACACCTGTGTGTACATCCCATTAACCTGTGTGGACATCCCAATAAGCCTGTGTGGACATCCCATTAACCTGTGTGGACATCCCATTAACCCTGTGTGGACATCCCATTAACCTGTGTGGAAATCCCATTAACCTGTGTGGAAATCCCATTAACCTGTGTGGACATCCCAATAAGCCTGTGTGGACATCCCATTAACCTGTGTGGACATCCCAT
>JACXGJ010015236.1:0-13767 GCA_016801105.1 Esox niger | reverse complement strand
GCTCTTCCCTCCTCTCTCTGTCACGCTCTTCCCTCCTCTCTCTGTCACGCTCTTCCCTCCTCTCTCTGTCACGCTCTTCCCTCCTCTCTCTGTCACGCTCTTCCCTCCTCTCTCTGTCACGCTCTTCCCTCCTCTCTCTGTCACGCTCTTCCCTCCTCTCTCTGTCACGCTCTTCCCTCCTCTCTCTGTCACGCTCTTCTCTTTTACTCTTCTGTCCTCTCTCCCCTCTCTGTCTCTCTTCCCTTCCCGTATTCCTTTAATACAGAAATATGAATTATAGTTAAACAAAAAACAAATGAAAAATAGAATCGGAACAATGAACAACAAGTAGTGTCTCTCTCCTCTCTGTCTGTGTCTCTTCTGTAAGTCTCCCTCCCTCTGTCTGTCTTCTGTACTGTATGTCCTTCTCCAGTGTGTCTGTGTTGTATTGTTGCCCCCTGCTGGTCACGATATCTTACAAAGCTTCACAAGTATTCATTCTCCTCGAAATGTGTATTTTGTTGTGTAAAAAAGTGGTCTTGGTTTTCATGATATTTCAAGACATTTCACTACACTACATTTAAGCACTAAGGCATAAGGGTGTGTATTTTATGGCCAATATACCATTTCCAATAGTTCAGTATACCACAACCCACTAAGATGGCTAACTGCTATTATAAACCTTCCCAGCGCAATTAGAACAGTAACAGCCGTGTTTACTGAGTTCAGCAGTTTATGGGATCCTTCCCTTTAACTCAGCAGGACATTCTGTATTTTTATGTGTTTTGAGGTCATGTTTAACACTGAGTGTTGTTTTCTCCTTTAGATAATTATGGCCATCCTGGTGTCATGGCTCCTTTGTTTCATATTCACCGTGACAAATGTTTTCCCACCGGATAAAGACAAGTACGGTTACTACGCGCGCACCGATGCCCGTCAGGGGATACTGGCAGCTGCACCCTGGTTTAAGATACCCTACCCCTGTGAGTCACCCTGGTTTATGATTCCCTACCCCTGTGAGTCACCCTGGTTTATGATTCCCTACCCCTGTGAGTCACCCTGGTTTATGATACCCTCCCCCTGTGAGTCACCCTGGTTTAAGATACCCTCCCCCTGTGAGTCACCCTGGTTTATGATACCCTACCCCTGTGAGTCACCCTGGTTTAAGATACCCTACCCCTGTGAGTCACCCTGGTTTAAGATACCCTCCCCCTGTGAGTCACCCTGGTTTAAGATACCCTACCTCTGTGAGTCACCCTGGGATGTTTCACAAACTCCTACAATAGTTTCAGAACTATTGAAAATCTAGATTCTGGAGTTGTTTACTTTTCATTATTATTATAGTTTTTTCTGAATTGAAACCGTTTATCTCCCCTCCCCATTTCTAAATGTCTGTTTTGCGTTTATGGTCGTGCCTCATTGCCTCAACGTCCAGCTTGTTCAGGAGAGTTGAAGATCAAGAGAGCTTCCCTCAGATGGACATGTAGCCAAGCCGTTCGGGTTTTATCAGTCCACCCATTCGACCGGGACTGTTCATCAGTACATACGCGCTCGGATACTCCTGCCGACAGGAGGTTGACTTCAAAGCCGCCCGGCCCGAAGAAGTAGCTAAAGCGTGACAAGACTGGGCCGAACTGTCCCACAGTCTCCCCCCCCCCCATTGGCCCCACACTCTGCAAGACCCACAGGTTCATGGTCGTGCCTCATTGCCTCAACATCCAGCTTGTTCAGGAGAGTTGACCCGCAACCCGGATGTGAACTTCCGGCCACTTAACAGTGAGGCGTTGACTTAGCCCACTGCGCCAGTCAGGTGCTCCACGTCTGTGTTTTGATGTTGAGTTTGTGTTTTTACCCGTAGTTCAGTGGGGTGTTCCTACAGTAACGGCGGCAGGTGTGATCGGTATGTTCAGTGCAGTGGTGGCCAGCATCATTGAGTCCATCGGAGACTACTACGCCTGCGCACGTCTCTCCTGTGCCCCCCCTCCACCTGTGCATGCAATCAACAGGTACCCTCCCAGACACTTTTCGGTTACATTTCGTTGTTATGCTACTTTAATCGAAATGTCTGCCCTGAAAGTTGCACACATCCGCTTACGTCATACGTAGTGGTTGGAATGACGACCTGACATCTGGGTGTGTGTCGGTAACTACGTGACATAAGGAAGGCTCAATTCGCTTGTCTGTCTCTGTTTTGTCCGCTCTGTAGAGGTATATTCATGGAAGGGTTGTCCTGTGTTTTGGATGGGCTGATGGGGACAGGAAATGGTTCTACTTCCTCCAGTCCTAATATAGGTGTGCTGGGCATCACCAAGGTAACCGTTTCAGAGTCACACTACAAGTTATTTTCAAATCTTTTGCTATTTCTGTTTTAGTAGTAGCTTGGATTTCATTGACTCTGCTGGGTCGTTTTTGTATTACTGATGTTCTCTCCCTCCCTGCTGCTCTCTGATTGGTCCTGTAGGTGGGCAGCCGGCGTGTGATCCAATACGGCGCCGCTATGATGCTGCTCCTAGGGCTGGTGGGTAAATTCAGCGCATTGTTCGCCTCGTTGCCTGACCCTGTCCTGGGGGCCCTTTTCTGTACCCTGTTTGGGATGATCACTGCCGTGGGACTGTCCAACCTGCAGTTTGTGGACCTCAACTCCTCCAGGAACCTCTTTGTTCTGGGCTTTTCCATCTTCTTTGGCCTGGTGTTGCCCAGCTACCTCAAGCAGAACCCTTTGGTTACTGGTGAGCATAAGACAAGTTTGATTGCACCACAGAATAGACTCCTTTGCCTACTTGTTCAGTGTTCACACATCTAGAAGGTCAGGGTGGGTCTCTGAACACTCTGTCTGCTTCTCTCCATTGTTTTTTTTCTGTCAGGGGTGGTGTCTGTAGACCAGGTGTTGAATGTGCTCCTGACTACAGCTATGTTCGTAGGCGGCTCGGTGGCATTTGTACTGGACAACACTATCCCCGGTGAGTAGACAGATGTATTCCTGTAATCTATAACCTCATCACAGGTTGTCGTTAACACTAGTACTACTCTATTACTAAGTACACACATTATCCCCATTGAGTTAATATCTCAAACCCCCTCTTCTTCTCTCTCCTGTCCTGTTTTCAGGTACCCCTGAGGAACGTGGGATCAGGAAGTTGAAGCGCGGGTCAGGAACCAGTGCTGCCGAGCTGGAGGGGATGAGAACCTATGACCTCCCGTTCGGCATGGACTTCCTGCGCCGCCACACCATCTTCCAGTACTTCCCCATTAGCCCCACCTTTAGCGGCTATCAGTGGGCCACGGTCCGCAAGTCCTGCAGGCATAGGGGGAGGCAGGGGGAGATGGGGAGGACAGCTGAGATGGAGAGAGTCACAGGGGAGAGTGGGGTATAACAGACTGGTAGAACCAGGGTGGAGGGCAGGGGGAGAGAGGTTTGGAACCAGGGAAGGGAGGAGGTTTTGGGCTTGCGTCAAAGCAGTGTGCTGTGCCCAACCCTCAGTTGTTAACTCCCTGTTCATGCCCTAGTCATGCTGTTATAACATGTCATAAGCATGTTCAGAACAGTTGTCCACTTAGAGGGGTGTAACAATGTCTAGCCTCTGCCTGTGTGAGTGAGTCTTTTAGACTGGCCCCATAGGGTTCCCCTAATTAATGCAGTATTTCTACTGGATCTTAATTACAACGCATTTTTTTTCCAGTCAACCTGTGTACATCAGTCAGTCTGTCTACATTCATTCAAAGAGGAATGAAAAGAAATGGTTTCTTCTCAGCTGTTGAACCAAAATATTCTGATTTTATATTTCACTCCCAGTGGTGTGTGTGCGTGCCTGGCTACGCCCTCCCACCCATTTATATGGTGCGTTTGTGTGTGTCATTTGATTGAGACATTCCCTGTTTGAGGACAAATGGACAAGGACAGACAGATGGATGGACAGTATGTCATGTTTCAAAGCTGTTAGTCAGCTTACACACCTATTAGGAGTCAGGTACATTCAGCCATGTTTAGCGATATCACATGGTGGATGTAGTTATGGGAAATGTAGTCTCCTGTTGATAGGCAACTGGATGAAAGATGGGGTGTCTCGTACGTACGTCTGGAGATTGTATTAATTGTATAATATCCGCATTTCCAGTTGATTATTGGAGACATGGTATATTTGTGTGCATATGATCTCGCATCAACCTACAACCCTGGCTGTTAAAGGGTGTCTATTCACTGTTTATGGCAACAAAAACTCCTGCGTTTGCTGTATATATTTTAGATGTTGGTATATGGCCATAGAGTTTATAGTATAAATCACAGTGGAAAATGTGATCCTGTCTGTAGAGGTGTGGGCAGAACTTTTAGATATTTTCTGTGAGTTTTTAAGATATAAATGGCACTGTCTTGTGCAAAAGCTGGCCATACTTTGGTTACTAATATCTGTAGTTTTTGATAAAAGCGTCAAATTTCCAATGTCACAAAGTCTGCCAACACTAATTACCACTCAACCATCGTAATTAATGTTGAGGTTTATCAGCTAGATGTAGGCCTTTATTTCAAAATGTGTGTCTGCGTGCGTGCGCGCTACTATGTTTTTGGTTATCTGTTCTGTCATTAGGTCTATGTTAAGTACAGGTCCACTGAATCAGGCATTTACATTGGCCCCAAAATAGTTGTAGTTTCTTGCAAAACAGTTGAATACTGATCAGCCATTACCAGTTGTTCAAACCCATGGTCAGAGATGTGCCAACTTTGCCCTCATTTTCAATATTGATAACTACCCACCTGTAGTTTTGTTATATCCAGCCTTGTACATTGACACATTTGATGAATGAAACCCCTGGATAGGCTTGATGCAAATTCACTTTAGACTATCACAGTCCTACACACTACACACTATACACACACACACACACACACACACACACACATACACACACATGTTTAAATGCATTCAGAAATGCATGGTCATGCAAACCCTATCGAATCAAGTGGCTTGTCAAGTGGCAGACCGTAGCCATGCAAAGTGATTGTGATATTTGTTTTGCACTATTATTCACAAAAGATAAAGCTGGCGGAAAGCTTCTCCTCTATCTGGCTTCTACCCACAGCACAGGCCCATGTCTAGCCCTCTAAAAGGACTGTTAGTTTCTACCCACGACACCCAGGGATTCTAGGTCAGTGTAAGAATTAGGGCTGGGTTTGAAGGCCTGATTTGGGACTGGGAACGAGGGTTAACTTCCAGGCCTTACTGTGTCAGTATTATCTTTAGCACCATTAACTAGCACCACCAAAACCAGCTCTCCCCAGAACATAGCTGCTGTTTGTTACACCTGGAATCAATTATTTATGGTTGGCTTCTGTTCATAAAATATTATTGAATAGGTTGTTAACTAGTAGTAACTCTTAAGTCATTGCTGTATGTTGTACTGCTTGTAAGGGCCTAGAATCATAAACGATGAGCAAATGGGGGCATACAGTACAATCTGAAGTGGAACAAACTGTACAGTCATGTTCAGTTGGATGCATAGAATACAATCTGAAGTGGAACAAACTGTATAGTCATGTTCAGTTGGATGCATACAGTACAATCTGAAGTGGAACAAACTGCATAGTCATGTTCAGTTGGATGCATACAGTAAAATCTGAAGTGGAGCAAACTGTATAGTCATGTTCATAGGCAGTTTGGAAGCCCACTTTGGGGGTTAATGCTTTATCTATAAGAAGAACGCACTTGTTTAGCTGGTTGTGTAGACACTCTCCACAGATATAGCTAGGCAAATGACCAGAAAGGCACTTGAAACCTTTTGTACCCAAATGCCTGATGGCAAGTGTGAAAATGCATTTTTTCCCTCGTAGTGCCAATCCTTTCTCTGATCTCTAGTGTTCTCCCTCAGCTCTGTCCTGTTGCTCCACACACTACTGCTATGTTCGGGTGAGCATGTTGCATTTACCGACACTGCACCGTAACCCAGTCGTCTTCAGGTTGAAGGTTTAGGGGTGGCCTGGATGTTTTTTTTTATGTTTGTACAGGGGGAGGGAGGTTGTTGGGGTATTTCCCCTCAATCGCTCACTAACTACATTCTTGCCCTGGACTCGTTGATTCTGACCATTGTCATTATGAGGATGGTTACTGGTGTCAATGTTAACTTGTGCGTTCGGCCCTCTCCCTATTGCTCCCCTGCCTGCTTCCTTCTTCACATCCAAGTTTTTCTCCCTGACTGTGAGGTAGAGTGTTTCACACCTGGCGGTTAAGTTCATATCCAGCATTATCCAATGGAGTGTGTCAGAATGGGACCTAAGTTCATATATAATACACTGTATGATAAGAGAATGACTTGTGTAGAGTTGACATGGATGCAGCCCTGTGAAACACCAACGAAAAGCTGAATTATGACTCCTTATGGCCAGTGTAGTTACTTGACGAAGACACACAAGTCTTCATAATAAGTCATGTGGACAAGCAAACTGGCGGTGATCTCTGCAGAACCTGAGACCTAAAACCTCTGTCCTTTGTTCATTCTTTCTTATTACCTTCTCTTCACGGCACCAAAACAAAGAGCGGTGGAAGTCACTTGTTCAGAGATTTCTAGAAATGTTAAAAGACATTTTAGATTTACTTGGTTTTATCTTGTTGATCAGTTTTATTTATTTATTTATGATTCGTAAGAAAGTTAATGTTTAGTGAGATTTATTATGCTATTTTGGGTGCCTTATGCACAGTGTCCAAAATATTGATCCGTTTTGAGTTTACTCGTTCTGGCCCTATAAGTATCTTTTCCTGAATCTCCCATGCAGCATAAAGATGACGTAAGCCCCACAAGCAGCATGTGGAAGTTACCTGTGGATTCTGATCACATTCTCCCTCATGAATATTGTTAGAATATGGTATTTGTGTGCCTATAGACAACTGCTACATGGAGCTGTTTAGTGGAAGGCTCCAGTGGGTGCTCTTACAGCCTGGGCAGGGAGAAGAAAAACTCTTACAAAGGTCATAAAATCCCATAAGGTGCTCTTCTTAAAATAGGTCATTCCATGAATGTTGTCTTTAACATTCTGCTCTAAACAGGTGGATTGTTAATGTTTTTTTGCTAGGGTTTAATGAGACATGGCTGCAGAATACCTGACTGTATGACACCCAGTTTACCCAGTAGGAAGCCAGAACAGTCCTTGGCTTCACAGGCTATGCAGCCCTCCAATGCAGACTAAGGAAAGTGGATGCCACAGATTAGCTGTCTTGATTTGGGCTTGGAGATGTGCAATGGTAGTGTTCTGGCTCCTCTAGCTGTAAAATTCCTTTGAAATTCCTTTTTACACACATTAATATTCTATGATGCTATTTCTGTGACAGCACCCTGCAACTAGCAGAGATGTTATTTCTGTTTCCTGCCTCCCCCATTTTTCACTCCTTTCTCATGTTCCTTCTCCTTTACCCTCACTGTAGATACGGTGGTTGTCTTTTTGTTTAAGTGTACTTGTTTTCTGTATTGGAATCTTTATGCATGTTGCTGGATGCAGGAATAGACACTGGTTTATTCAGGGTCTGTGGCTCATTCAGAATAGAGGGCCCCTGACACTGATTTAAGGTCATTCCGCCTGACTAACGGTTTATATTAGGATTTGGAGTGGGTAAACTGTTCCTAAATCTGTCGAAAAAACGTAGTTTTCAGTGTTGAACAATCGTTTGTTTTGACTTTGATACATCTTAACTTTTAATATTTGTGAGGGATTGGGGTGAGAGAAAATATTGTTACGATTGATCTCCCTCCAGGTCACAAACCATGCCCTAGGATCCAGGTCAGGTCTTATATATGACCACGAAGTGTATGACACAAAGAAATATCCCTTTCAGTTATTTTGAAGGGGAAGCTACCTTGAAGAATATACTTTTCTCTATCTCAAGTGTTTTATCTTTTTCAATGTTTTTCTTTTTTTTATACATTTTTTGTTTGTTTTTTACAGAGAATTAACTGTAAGAAAATGAATCATGCATTTAATCTTAAATTGTCATGCTGCAATGCGCACCATTTTTGTTACATTTTTATTTAATTAAAATAAAGAAAATAAATGTTTGTTTCTATTTCAAATCTGTAGTTTGGTGAAATACTTTTGTTAGCTACAAATTTTTCATATTGTATTTTTCTAACATTGCTTCCTGTTATCACGTTAATACAGTATCAGTAAAATGAGAAAAAGCTGACACACTTTAAATATGTTAAAAATATATAGATGTATATTGAATTTTGTGTGCTGAAACCTGGACCAGACATTGTGTATACTAATAGTAGCAACAAAATGTTATCCTCTTTGTTCCTAAAACAGTTTAATAAGATGTTACCGAATTTTACGCTGTCTGTTGTCTTTATTGTTAGTTTGAGTTTTGTATGGACCTGTATCTTACAATTGCAGCCTTCAAATAAAAACAGCGCATCTATCAAAGCGCATGTAGTATTAACTTTTGCTAGAATTTTCTTCAGTAAATTTTTTTCTCTACCTGACTCTTACTAATAATGAGAGTTCATCGTAGAGAAGCATTGTTCTGTCTGATATTCTGCAGTCCATTAATGGAAGGGAAAACATGTGAGCGACGCAAGGGGAGCAGATGTTTCAGAAGAGATTACAGCGGGACAGAGAAATAGAGAGCGCAGAGCTACATGATTATAGCTGTTACACATCATACTGACTGTTTAAATAAAGTGATCCCACAGCCATGCAACCGGGTCACATTACATCTGACTTACAGTGTTATGTACTAAGGTTTAAGAAGCTACAATGTTGTTGAACTTGACAAATTCCGTTGAAAATTATCATTTTCTTGTAAGTAGGCCTACGAGGGCATGTGTATCTCGTTTTATGCGCAGAGGGTAGGTTCTAAATATCTATAATGCATGTGTGTTGGGGGTTTCATTGTTTGTGGGATTCCCCCTCCTATTCACCAATTCAGAGTGCTAGTAGTCAGCGCGAACAAAGGGGCGGCAAGTCGAGTACTGATTGGTTACTGGGGACAGCGCGAGAGGCGGACTACAACAGATGGGGTTCTCCTCTATTCCCGCACACAACATGCACGCTTGCCCTAACGCGTGTTTGTTTGCAATGCTTGGATAGGGTGAACCGAGCCGGGAACGAGCAGACGGCGCGACGTACGGTTGTCCGAGCCCCCAACGTGGCAGAGAAGAACCAAGCCCAGTTGATTGTTCAAAAACAATAACTACACTCTAAAGAGGCTTCGGAAAATCAGACTAGCGTCTTCTGTAAGTATGCTCTTCTCGCAACATCAGTGTGCAATGCCTCTAACGATCGATTAACTTACCAGGCATACTTTCTTATATATATTTACTTGGAAATACACCAAATGCATGTGACAAGATACGTGCGTGACTAATTACAACAAACGACACGGACAGTTCTGAAGTAATCGGAAATAACGGAATAATAAGAGGTTTTAAATTCGTTTGACACAGCTGTGGAAAAATACGCTATTGCACTAAAGTGAAACCTACTAGCCATGTTCAGAACCATCATGTATGTTCTATTGAACGGTATTTATCTAGCTGTCTGGGTAAGTTACATAACGATCAGTTATGTTACATGATTTACACACACACACACACACACACACACACTCACACACTGGACAGTGGCAGGCTACGTCTAAGAGACTTAGATGATGGACCACCAAACATGTGATCATATTTTCCACACTATAGTGAGGGAATTTATAATGTAAATTATACTTGCATCATAGTGATTAATGGGACATTATGCCTCATAAGATCATATACAATTTCACCATTATGTCGACAGTCAGATTTTAGGGGTATCTTCTTTCACACAAGCTTTGGCATTGCAATCGATTTTGTTCTGTTTTTGAGGTTGCTATGACAATTGGAACAATAGTAAGCCAGCAAAGTGAAGGAAATGGTAGGGACGTGAAGTTTTTTTTTCCAGCATTCAGCCCCAAAAGGCACAAGAGAAGATATCTAAACACAGTCGTAAAAGAGAGAGGGTCAGGAGTTTGGAGGTGGATAGAGCAGGGTGTCAAGTTAGACAAATAGGGAAACAACTACCCCAATGTGAATATATATTTAATAAGAAACAATATACCATTAGTTTATTATCCAGCATGGTTTACATCTCTGTAAAGCTTACTGATAGATTTGTGTGAAAATCAGGAGGAAAATAGCTATATTTAGTCTTCTTAGACAACTGGTGGTGTGATGGAGGCATAAGGAGGGAAGAGCCATGTTTGGTTGCGGTGGCTGTTTGTAATGAGGCAATAGAAGAATATTCTTGGGAATGCAGAGGGAGGACAAAGCTGGAGGCTATTTTTGGACCCCTGTCCAGGACCAAACTGATTTCATTCTCCCAAAATCCATAACTTCTGCTGGAATTCAAAACAGAACACATGAGATGCCTGTCTGGCCCTGGATCAGTTTTTGTTTTCGATACCGAACAACCGTCAGCATTTGTTTTCTGCAGTTGTTGTGTACAGATATAACTGAGCCTTTAAATCTAGTGCAACGCTTCATTTAAGAGGGGTTTGTGTATTTGCATATTGGCCCTGTTCAAATGCAAGTCATTAATACAAATGAAAAGAGGCAGATCAGTAGAAGAGTTCAGCCACATCATTATTCATCTTTTTATTAACTTAATTTCTCTCACATGCTAATACTTTGATTTTCCAATAATTTGGTTGTACACTCACTTCAATGAATACTATAGACACTCAAATGTACCACTGTGCTCATACGTTTGCATACCCTGGCAGAAATTTTGATATTTTGGCAATGATTTTGAAAATATGACTGATCATGCAAAAATAACTATTTAATTGAATGATATTGATCATATGAAGCCATTTATTATCACACAGGCTTCTTTTTAAACTATAATATTAACAGAAATTTCCCAAATAGCCCTGATCAAAAGTTTACATTCCCTTGATTGTTTGGCCTTGTTACAGACACACAAGGTGATACACACAGGTGAAAATGTATGGCAAGATGAATGCAGCATGTCATCAGAAAATCCTCGCGGACAATTTGCATTCTGCTGCACGAAAGCTGCGCATGGGACGCTCTTGGACTTTGCAGCCTGACAATGACCCTAAGCTCAAGGCCAAGTTGATTCTCTAGTGGTTACAGCATAAAAAGGTGAAGGTTCTGGAGTGGCCATCACAGTCTCCTGACCTTAATATCATCAAGCCACTCTGAGGAGGTCTCAAACGTGCAGTTCATGCAAGACGACCAAAGACTTTGCATGACCTGGAGGCGTTTTGACGAATGGGCAGCTATACCGGCAGCAAGAATTCAGGGCCGATAGACGACTATTACAAAAAACTACACACTGTCATTGACGCTAAAGGGGGCAATACACAGCATTAAGAACTAAGGGTATACAGACTTTTGAATAGGGGTCAGTTCATTTTTTTGTTGTTGCAATGTTTTGTTTTATGATTGTGCCATTCTGTTATGACCTACAGTTGAATGTATATCCCATAAGAAACAGAGTCCACATAAAACATGTCTTTTGCTTGCTCACTCATGTTTTCTTTACAAATGGTACGTATATTACCAATTCTGCAAGGGTATGCAAACTTCTGAGCACAACTGTAGTTTTGTGTATATTTTGTAGTGATTTTGCATCTAAGAGTAACCTCCACAACGATGGCATTGCCCTTCACTCTTGATGGCTTTTGGTCCCCAAGCTATGTGTGAGTCTTCCAGAGATAAGCTGTGGGCCTGTGTCTACGTGTGTGTGTGCGCGAGGGGGGGTGATATCATATTTCATGTCTTTAGTATGAATTGAGGAAGTCTCTCTCATCACAGTGGCCGTGTCAGTTTCCGCAGTGACAGGAGCTCTGAAGGAGGAAGTGATTAACGGAAGAGAACTTCCTTCAAACCAACCCTTTATCGGCCACTCTCTCTGGTGCTCTCTCCATCCCCTCTCCCCTACAAACGAACAGAGGCTTTAGACGGAGGCCCCGGGTAACTCCCCTGGATAGCCAGCCACGGACGTCAGAAGAGCAATGCTTAGTGCTGAACATTGTTTCGTTTTTCCACTGACAGGAAACAATATCTTCATACAGTCGTCTTCAACTGGACCCTGAGGATTTAACATTGTGGGTTTGAGCTACTTATATCGTTAGAGGTAGTCGATCTGTCTTTCCTGTTTTGCTCGGATCACACAGTTGTCACGGTAAGCCTTTTGCATGCCCACACACACACACACTCACAACCAAATGTTTATGTTGGATGTGGCTGTTGTTGGCAGGTGTTTCAGTAATGTTTCTTAGAAGGGATCAAGAAAAGGCCAAGGAGAATTATACAACAGTAGCAGAGTGGTTTACAGTGTCCTTTGTTAACAGCAAGTTCAATATCTTCCAAAAAAATGGAGCTACAGCTGGGACGATGTACTTTATTGATATCAATAATCGCTATATATGATCTACTCTAGAAGCTTTTGAAATGTAAAACATTGGAAGAAAGTCGAAGTATTTGTATGGGCAAAGTAATATAAAAAATTGTAACTGTGCACATTTACCATCAAAATGTATATTTTATTTATATACAAGAAACATAACCATTCTGCAGGACAAAACTTAAATTGTGTGTGTGTGTTTGTGTCAGAGGGTGTTCAGTATGCGTAAACTGAAATTATGTGGTTTGAACGCTCTCCATGTGCCTTGCACCTGTTCTTGGCCTTCCGGAAGCATCAGTGCCACACACACACACACACACACACACACACACACACACACACACACACACACACAGCCTTTCAGCTGGGCAGAAAGGAAACCTTTGGATTAATGGTTGCTGGCAGTGTATCATGTTAAATTAAAAGTCCAACAACTGTGTGTGTGTGTGTGTGTGTGTGTGTCCTTTAGTCAGATGGGAAGTGGGAAGAAATAAAGAGGAAGAGAGAGATATTGTGTTGCTCAGTTGTCTTGCTCCGTCTTACCCTTTACTGCTCCGATTCCTGTTGACTCAGTGTCAGACACAGACCTAGCTCACAGGGACAGTTTGTTGAACTGCACCAGGAAGTGGACATTACCCACAGCCATTTAAAATGGAGAATAACATTATCTCTGCAGGGAGACTGTCTGGCAAACTTACTGAGATAGTGTGATCTAAATCAGTTCTGCAGTCCTTGTTTACCCTCAGTCTGTCTGGTATTTCTCTTTCTATCTTCTCCTCCAATCTTTTCTGGGTCTTATTCTTCCTCTAATCATACCTCTTCCACCCCACCCACTTCCTGTCTCTGCCTTTCTGTGACCATGTGGTGTGAATTGCTGCTTTAGGCTGATCATGTGGTGTCATGAGACCCGTAGGAGTCCTCTCTCTCTCTCTCGCTGTCTCTCTCCCTCTCTCCTTTCTCTCTCTCTCTCAAATGCATCCTTGTTGTCTATCAACTGTATCCACTGTATTATCTACCCTCATCCCCATTTCTCATCCCCTTACATTTACTCTCTCTGGCGGTCTACTTGTCTTTAGACCTACACTGACCTCTCTCTGGTTGTTTCCTAGTATCTGGACTGACACTGACCTCTCTCTGGTTGTTTCCTAGTATCTGGACTGACAATGACCTCTCTCTGGCTGTTTCCTAGTATCTGGACTGACACTGACCTCTCTCTGGTTGTTTCCTAGTATCTGGACTGACAATGACCTCTCTCTGGTTGTTTCCTAGTATCTGGACTGACAATGACCTCTCTCTGGTTGTTTCCTTGTATCTGGACTGACACTGACCTCTCTCTGGTTGTTTCCTAGTATCTGGACTGACACTGACCTCTCTCTGGCTGTTTCCTAGTATCTGGACTGACA
>JACXGJ010015235.1:0-13766 GCA_016801105.1 Esox niger | reverse complement strand
CTTCTTCCTGGGTTCTGCCCACTCGGCTTCCCTAGCCTCTAGATTTTGTGGACTATCTTTGTCTGAAGATGTCTGACAATGCAGAGTCTCCCACAGAAACGCAAAAAGGTGATCCTTCAACCATACAACAGCCTACTGAAGACTCGGGAACGACAGACGAAAAGAAAAAAAGTAAGTTACGTCAGAGTGTTTGGCTCAGTTAAATTTCCAGCAGTAGATATCGAGGTTTATGTTTACAACCGAATCGACGTTTTAAGCTTCCGCAAATGTGACCCGGAAGACATTGATTGAAAGTTCTCTCAGCCAATAGATGTGTAATCGTTCTGTACACAGCGAATGGAGGGTCAGAAATGTGCATACATTTTAAGCAGGGCGGGCACTGTTTGAATGGCTATCGTTTTCCTAGCATGACTATGTATAACATATGTTGTCTAACTGCATCAAATATAAAACATGTATTTAAACTCGTATGCAAAATATACATGTATTCTTTCTCGCTTTCCACCCTCTGCTCTGTCTCATCGACCCTAGTTGATGTGTTGCTAAAGGCCGTCGGTGATACTCCTATCATGAAGACTAAGAAATGGTCAGTGGAGAAAGGGAGGACGGTGCAATCACTCTCACAGTTCATATCTCGCTTCCTCAAGATGGAGGCCAACGAACAGCTGGTGAGACATTCTATGCTTGTGTCTTCCCGTCATCTACTGCAGTGGTTCCCAAACATTTCCTCTGAATCCCCAACCATGTAAAACCTTGGTTGCAGCCTTGAACAACTTCATCTGAATAAATCAGAAAAGGGCTTGATGTGTATTAACTGTGCAATACATCTAATATATCAACCGACTGGCGGTTTCCAGGGCAAGTTTGACAATTATTGATGTACCTGTTGCTTGTTCTGGTGAGGTGTACTAGCGGGACCTTTGGTATACACCCACTTACACATTCATGTTTGACTGTTGGGTCTCCACAGGTTGTATATTGTTTGATAAGTGATTCTGAACACCAATTGTGTTTCACTTAGTTGTTTTTTCCTCTCTCTCAGTTCATTTATGTCAACCAGTCATTTTCTCCCTCTCCTGATCAAGAAGTTGGTGTCTTGTTTGAGGTGAGTACTTTTCATATAATGTGTTTTTGGAGGCCTAAGTTAATTCTCTGCTTCTGTTATTTTTTTGTCCTGTGGTAAGTAGACCAGAAGAGGGGGCTCTAAGGGAGCAGGTTCCCAGTCAGACTGTTGTTCAGGGACTTGTCCCAGGCACCAGGAAGGTACTGCATTAGTCAACAAGGTAGCAGTGGCTCCTCGCTAAGCGTTCTATTGGGGCCTTGCACTTCAGGAAATGTTCTCCCCCCACGTCCAATGATGGCATTGCCAGTGTTGTGATTGTTTTGTTATGTACATGTGTTTAGAAGAAGACTGCGATAGCAGCTAAATACTGCTAATTCAAACATCTCTCTGTGTTGTAGGTCCTTTTATATCCATTCAAGCTAGGAGTAAGTCTGCTTGCACTGATGACGATTTACCTTGCAAAAGATGGTTCTTGATAGAAGCGTGTGAATCAACACGGCGTACATCAACATATGTTCAAGTGGTTTTAGTAAGCAATTTCTGACCGTCTTCATGCAACATTGCAATCAAGTATGAAACCATTTGGGTCACTTTATTCAGGCCTAGTAGATGCACGTCAAATACCATTATTATACAAACCTAATAAGCATTTTATTCTGGCCTTTAAAATAATTACTCCCCACAATTTTACTTTTGGGGGCCCCTGAATGTTGCTGAGATGAAGTCACTGCCCCACAGATAGCTGCATCATTGAGGGACCAGGGTTGGAATCCTGCCTGAGGATTTGCTCAGTGGTCCGTTCAAGGGTTTTGCAATCGGCCAGCACATTCCCGGTTTTGAGGGTTAGTAATAGATTATAGTTTCTTTGACCGCAGCGCCTGTGAGCTCAAATGAGATGGAAGGCTGTGGTGTGTGTTCCCTCCGGCACATAAGGATTCCAGTTTAGACTTCCTAGTTGATTGAGCAGCGTGACAAGAACCAGGATGTCATATGGTTTGGAAGATAGAAATCCTGACTGTCCTGGCGGAGATAGAGGAAAGACAGATAGTTGGAGCCCGGGCTTGGAACCTTGCTGCCAGGGGTGATGTCGCCAAGGTCATGTATGATCCGGACACACATAATGTCAGTAACTAATGTATTTTTATGTTTTTGTTGATGGTTGTGTTTAGACGTTCCGTTCCAGCAACACGCAAGTACATGAGGCTAGATATCTGTGGAAAATGTTTTAATTTTAGCTTGGGGCAACAAGTCGCTTGGCTAGCTTGGTTCTGTCTGTGAAGTTGTTTACATTACATCAAGCATCATTGATACACACTAGTGTTCCGCCCACTTTTTCCGCCTGGTCTGAGAGGCTTGTTTTTTCTGGACCCTATCTTGATCTGTGGTCTTGACCATGGCCTTTACCCTATGCATTAGTGACCTGCAACATACTAGCTGTTGTTTTGTTCTCTGCTTCCTATTCTTTAAAAGAGTAACTCCTCCCCTCTCTGTTTTTCAGTGTTTTGGCAGCGATGGGAAACTGGTTCTACATTACTGTAAATCTCAAGCCTGGGGTTAACAATATTTAGCCTTTTTCAAATGCACACATTTCTACTCCTTGCCAACATCATTTTGTTTGCATTTTGTCTGTACATAACCCACTGTAAATAAATAATTGTGACTATATTGAGTAAATTGTATCTGTGGTTGATATTATCGCCTGAGTTATATTTCTGAATACATTAAGATAAACTCAATTCAAAACTCATTGTTATGCCAGTTATTGAACACGGGCATAACCTTATCAGACAGGTTACTTTACCTACATGTAATACGAATAACCCCACATGGATTGAGACGATAACAGTGCAACACTAAATCTACACAATGACATGGGACCGCGCCAAGAGAGGGGGAATATTGAGTTAGGGTTGGTCCAGAGGGGCACAGGGGTTGGGACAGTGGAGGGAGGAGCAGTGAGTGAAAGAGAGAGATGGAAGTACTGTAACAGATGGACTTAGAGGGATTACATGGATTTGGGATGGGTCTGTGACACAAATTCCCAAGAAAGACAGAAAAAGGAGTGTGGCTGGTGGACACGCACTCAGCGCTAAACCGTGAGTGTGGCAGAGGGGAATGAAAAGGGTACGGAGCGTCAGGCTGGAAAAGGTAAGGTCTGTGACTGCTTATTCTCACCAAAGGGTATGGAAATCATGAACTACTTGAAACCCGGGGTAGGTTATGGTCAGGGAGAGGGGGAAAAAGCAGGTTTGAGCGGAGCGACGAAAGTAGTTATGCTGAAAAGAGAAAGGATGAGGGGGATAAAAGTGATGAAAGAACTGCAACAATGAGATGGATAAGGTAGGGAACAACCTGGAGGGACTGGTGTCATCTCAGGATTTTGTTAATAGAAATGTTTTGTCAGTGAGGCAAGTTTTTTGATGCCATCTTTGATGGGAACATTCTGGCTAAGTGAGTTATTCATAGAAAGGAATGAGCTGTTAAGTTTGAAAAGGAGAGTTGGCAGATGTACATTGTGGTGTGTTTAAAAGAGCTGGCTAATTTTTTGACTTGTTACTTGTTTTAATGTCATGGTGTCCAGTCCTTCCATAAAGCGCAACTTAAGTTATTTAAATTCAGGTAGTGATAACTTTGTTGTCCACAAGCGCAGAGCATAGGAGACATGTTGGGTCGCTGGGTTGTTCAGGCATAGTATAGGTCTTTACCTTTTGTTTTCTTTTGATATTTGCCCATTTGCCAGTGGATTTGAATTTGTGTTATAGGTTCCTGAACTGGGTTCTCTTCCACAGAGCTGTCTCACTGCCTATTGAAACAATAACGGCAAATCTGAAATGTTGCATACTGGGATGGACTTGAAGATTCTAGCAATCTTAAAATGATGAGCATTCTGGTTTATCTGTCCTATGATAACACTGCACGGATCAAGAGTCGTGAGAGAAAAGCCAGGAGTACGAGCCAGGATTTCACTCTCCAACACACCTAACACAAACAGATTAGAGCAGTTTACCATGGATTACCGGCAACACTAGATTTAGATCAGAGGCTTAACTAATAATTTAATCAAAAAAGTAATCCTTTGATTTTATTCCCCTCATCTTCTTTAAACCGTACTTCTTTAAAATTGTGATGACAAGTAGAGTCAGGCCAGAACCTCCTAATCAGGACGTTAGTAATTATTAATGTGGTATGGTTCACAAGGTACTATGGTAATCCCATCCTGGACACACCATATGCAAGAACACAGTGAACAACTGGACTTCTGTGACCCGTCATCCACAGTAGTGCTATGACTAATATATACCAAACCTGCTGTAATATGTCTTATCACTTGTATACCAAAAGACAATGTATTCTAATCAAATCTCTCCATCTGATTATATGACCTACGACTGGATCTTGTAGCCACTCATATAGTTTCAGATTTAAGTTAGTGTGATCAGAACTCACTGTAGCCTACCCCTGTAAGGCTAGAGTGAAGAGTTAGGGGACAGAAGTCTAAATAACATAGATAGAGTTCAACTGCTTTCAAATGTCCATGATTAGAGGAGGCTGGGGGCAAGGGATCTGTTGACTTCCTGTTGAATGGATGCAAAGAAGAGCGCCAGAGATCTAGAACAGGACTGCTTACCAGGCAACGCTGGCCGGACCAACATATGTCCTCCACCAATCCTTTTGTTTTCGCCTGGCATGACCCCTCTTCTCTGCGTAATCCCTTTGTTCATTTGTACATTTGTACATTCTGTCCATCTGTCATTTTCCACCCCTCTATTAACTTGACAGAACAAGGTCCAACTTAATCTGGTCCTGCCATTACCACCCATCCCATGGTAAAGTGCTCCTAAATTATTTTAGTTTTCTGTTCTATTTGAACTTTTCTTATTGAGTTCAATCTTTCATCTTCCTCTTCGCTATCAGAAAGCTCAGACTGACATCTTGTTTTTGACACCTCCTCTTCTCCTTTTCACCACCCTCTTCCTTTTCTCTCCTGCTCTATCTCTATACACCTCTCACTTTTCCCTGCTTTATCTTTCTCCCGCTCTATCTTTATACTCCCCTCACTTAACCCAGCTTAATCTTTCTCCTGCTCTGTTTCTGTACACATTTTCTCACACTTTCCCTTAACCTATCTCTATAAACCACTCGCTTTTCTCTGACTTATCTCTGTACCCTTCATTTGTCTTCTACCCTATCTCTGTACATCGCCTCTCTTTTCCCCCTAATCTCTGTGCACATTCTTTCTCTCCTGCATTGTGTCTATAATACTTCTCCCCCTTTCGGCTGCCCTATCTCTATACACCTTCTCTCTTATCCCCCTGCCCTTCTCTCATTAATCTGCCTTGTATCTATACATCTCCCTTTCCCCTGCCTGATCTCTATACACCTCCCCCCTCTCCTTCCTGGTGTCTGTACATCTCTCCTGGCCTATCCCTGAATTTCTCACCACCACAATTTGAAACCATGTTGGAGAACCTGTCTCGTCGGTCCCGTTCCCTGTTGTCCCTGTCCCTGACCACTCTGGCTCTGGCTCTGTCCATCCTGGCTCTCTGCACGTCCTACTGGTGTGAAGGAACACACAAGGTGGTCAAACCTCTCTGCCTGTCTCCAGTGAAGATGAGAAACTGTGGCCAGAACAACAGTGAACCTTATACTACAGGTATGTCACTTATGGATCTGTAACCTACAGTACATAACTGTGATGTCATTTCTTTTGAGAATCCGCACATGGCCAGCTTTAGCATCACTGTAAATAACTGACTAATTTCTCTGTGATCACTGGCGTAGCAATGGGGGGTGCTGGGGTCCTTCTGCCCCAGGTCCCGTGGGGGGGTGGGGGCCCGTGGTGGGTGGGGGGGCTCTGTGGTGAGTCGGGGGCCCTTACTTGACCTGTATGAGAATTATTTATTTTTTGCATTTCTATTGTTTATTTTTTTGTATTGCTGTTCTATATGGCCATCTTAGTCAGACTTTGGCTGTGAGGTAATTCATTGCCAGGGTCGGCTTCACATATATACTTATATACGTATATAGTTTATCGTATTATCTGACACCTTAAGAGACTACGGCGTTTATCCATTCTTTACCAAGGGAATGCTTACCACCAAAGCTTCAAGGCAGCAGGATCAAGCCATTACTGTTTTCATCATATGGTGAGGACTATAAATGGGTGGGATCTCCTTTGGACTGACTCCTGCAGCCTTCTAGAGAAGAATGGAGGAGATTCTGGGTTCACTGTGTGACCAGTGTTCTATGTCTTACCTGGACCATGTTCTTACCTGAATTATGTTCATTGCTATAGCAAGTCCTTTGAAGATCATGTGGCCATCACATGAAACTAAATCCAACCTAAATCCTAAGAATTATGGAATGCTGAGCATGCATGAGAGACTTCAAACATTACTCAGTTGAAGCCACACTATATAACCAAAAGTATATGGACACCCCTACAGATTATTGAATTCAGGTTCTTCAGCCACGTCCCTTGTTCACATGTGCATAAAATAAAATCCAGTGCGTAGCCATGAAATCTCCATAGACAAACAGTGGCAATACAATGTGTCGTACTGAATAGCTCAGTGACTTTAAACATGGCACTGTCATAAGATGCTACCTTCGCCACAAGTCATTTTCTGATATTTCTGCCCTCCTAGATCTGCCCCAATCTACTTACTGCAAGTGCTATGATTGTGAAGTGTAACAACAGACCAGTCACGGAGTGGTAGACTGTGTAAACTCAGCCTGAAATCCTATCATCTGTTGCATCACTCACCACAGTTCCCAACTGCCTCTGGAAGCAACATCAGCCCATGAACTGAGCATTGGGAACTTCACAAAATGAGCTTCCATGGCCTGTGTGCAAGCCTCAAATCAACATACGCAATACCAAGCGTTGACCTGAATGGTATAAAGCACGCTGCCACTGGACTCTGGAGCAGTGGAAACATGTTCTCTTGAGTGATGAATCACTCTTCACTATCTGTCAGTCAGTGGATGAATGTGGGTATGGCAGATGCCAGGAGAATGCTACCAACCAGAATGCATCATGCTTACTATAAAGTTAGGTGGAGGAGGGATTACGGTCTGGGGCTGTGTTTCAGGGTTTAGGCTAGGCCCCTTCCAGTAAAGGGTCATCTCAATGCTACAGGATACAAAGACATTAGACAATTGGGTGCTTTCAACTTTGTGGCAACAGTTTGGGAAAGGCCCTTTCCTGTTCCAGCATGATTGTGCCCCTGTGCACAGAGGGGTCCATAAAGACATGTTTTGACAAGGTTGGTGTGGAGGAACGTGAGTGGCCTGCACAGAGAAGATTACAACAAACTAAAATATTCCTAGCCTTCACTGTGTTTAATTTGCTGCATTTGTACTTGGAAGATTGCTTTTTAACAGTAAATGTAAAATAATTGCTTGTTTCCAACTCCTCCAAAGGCCTCAATGTAAAAAACGTTCTTCTGAGTTGGAATCCACTAGGTGTTAGCAATACAGATGTGTCCTTAGGTTTTGTCTCCCCATCCTGAATTTCCTTAATATATATGTGTAATCTAGTAAGATTGACTGCGGTGCACCAGCGTCCAGTAATCCAGTTAGACAGCAGTGGTAAACGTAATTTGGACTGTGCGCAGCATCACAAGTGCAGGAGACTCACCTGACACACACACACACACACACACACACACAAACTTCTTAGGTTTCAAATACCATTGTCGTAGACAATGGACTGTAGATAGGTTTGGGAGAAAATCCATTTAGAGGGATTACATCATGTGTGAGTCTAACTAGAGAGTACTGACAATCACCCAGTGAACTGGGATGAGATTACAATCAATCACTTCTTAGAAAGGATGACAGAAAGACATCTAGGTTTTACTGAGAATGTTAAAAATGTATTGTATAGAACAGTTAGGTGAACTACATGGGAACTAAGGTAATCTTGTCCCTAGAGAGCCCAACTCAGAACCCGTACAACCGGACCCTGTCCCCCCAGAGGAGAGATGAGCTGGCTAAGATCCGCCAGAGACAGCTGGCCAACGCTGTCCACTACATCTGGGAGACAGGAGAGGACAAGTACACCTTTAGATACTTCCACACTGGCTTCTGGGAGAGCTGTGAGAAACATGTTGATGGTACAAAATAAAAGAGGCTACACGCACTGTCTACTTTTCTCTATGTAATATTTTCAATATGTTTTGACATTTTTCCAATTCTTTCTTCTAGGTGAGAAGTGTCGCAGCTTCATTGATCTGACTCCTGGGGAAACACAAGGTGGGAATCAACAGTCTGGTCTCACCTTAACTCCCTTTTCTCTCTGTTTCTACATTCTTTTTTTCTCTTCTCCCTCTTTCTGATTCTCTGTCTTGCTGTCTCTCCTCTATTCTAATTCAGTTGAAATATCCCTGCTTTTATTGGCATGGGATAGATTTGTTTACAATGGGAAAAATCTGTGAAAAAAAGTTTACATTACAGTACACACAAGTTTAAAAAGTAAAACACTTTTGTTGCTCATAATAAGAATAGCATGGGAAAATAAACCGATGAATATTGATTGAATTTGCAATGTTGTTTGTGCTCTTCTGGTTCCTCTTCTCATGGCAATGGGTCTCACTCTCCCTGTAAGACTTTTGAGGATGGCGTCCCAATGAGTCGGTGTGTTTGTGTCTCCAGGTGTGTTGTGGCTATCAGTGATCTCTGAGTTCACTTACATCGGTCTGTTGGGGATAGGCTTTCTGTTGATGTGGCTGGAGGTGTTGTGTTCCCATAAGGAGATGCATGCGCTCAAAATCAACGCCTATGCTGCTGTCTGCACTGTCCTGTCAGGTAATGCCTTGACCTAGATCTTCAGCCCTCTCCTGGGGCCCCCCAGCAATTCCATGAATTGGATGTACCCCAGAGCTAGCACACCTGAATCAACTTAACTCATTTACAAGCGCCTACCTGTAAGCTAGTTCAGTGCTAAAACTAAAGTGTGAGATGCTGGGGTGGTGGGTCCCCAGGAGAGGGTTGAAGATCTGAGTCTACTCCATCCCTCTACTCCATCCCTCTACTCCATCCCTCTACTCCATCCCTCTACTCCATCCCTCTACTCCATCCTTCCACACCATCCGTCTCTACCTTGTCTTTATTGTGCAGATGTGCGCCACCCCGGTTCATATCATCGTGTCCACCTCCAAACTCCAACCTCTTCCTCTGTCTTTTTCTCCTTCTGCCCTCAACCAGCCAAGACGTTCAGTTGTTGAATCAGTAGATCCTGCCTCCTTCTGTTGTCCAGGTCTGATGGGGATGGTGGCCCACATGATGTATACCACCGTGTTCCAGATGACTGTCATTGTCGGGCCTAAAGACTGGAGGCCCCAGACCTGGGACTATGGCTGGTCATTCGCGTCGGTATTCATTTACCATTTAAGCACGGCAGTAATTACGAGACCCTTCTTTCATAAGACTCTATGTGTAACGCCACTTCGCCCTCTCTGCATCTGGTTTGTCCACAGCCTGGCGTGGATCTCATTCAGCTGTTGCATGGGAGCAGCGGTCTTCACCCTTAACTCTTACACCAAGACCATCATCGAGCTGCGCCATAAACAGAGGCTCCGATTGGAGGAGGCCCGCGCCGCAAGCCACGCCCCATCCTATGACGAAGTGGTCCCAGGGGGTGGGCTCTACTCTGTCAGCGGCTTATTGCAGTGCCCGGACGGGATGATCGACGTGGCTTGGGCGCCGGACGGAACCGTAATGGGGGTGGGGAACGGGGATGTCCCCACTCTTGTGTTGGTGGGGGGTTGTGGGCCGGAGGGCTGTGAGGACTGCGAGAGAGAGATGGATGAGATGGAGGAGGCCATGGAGCGAGAAAGAGCCGACTCACCTTGTTAATGAGAGAAGAACAGGGCAAAACCCTGAGCTCAAGGCAAAAACCGTGACACACAAAGTGAGAGGTGAATAGTTTCTAGGTAGGATGGGATGATCATCTACTTTTCTGCTTGTCAACTAGAACATGATGGACATCGTGAACAGAAGAGCTTCTGCATCCCCTGATTGACAGTTATCAAAGAGGACAGCGACATGTTTGGTTTGTGTTGACACTTCTTACACTGTCATTAATTACAACATCAGTGCCTAATGGTAAGAGATTGTCACAGTAAATGTGTAAAAGTGGCTGTTTTGTTATAAGTATTCATTACTTTGTGACCTTTATAAAACATGTTTTTCACTTGAATTGTTCCCATTCTGAAGCTATAAAATAAACTAGGATTTTTATCGATTGACAAAATTATGTTGTTCATGTCCCCTAAAATGTATCTTCTTTCTTTCTAAAGATGTCTGTATTGCTTTAACTTTCTCTTGTAGTTTTACTGTTCGACACTCCCCAAATATTAATAATCAACAAAATCTATCCCTAAATTGGATCTAATGATCTGGCTCCTCCTCTTGTTCTTGGAAGGCCATCCCTCTATTTTACCAGTTCCAACTCATCAACTATCATGAAATCCATACAGGTACATATCCTTAGTACTTAGTTCCTCTGAATATATTAATCTACTACAGTAGATGTGTTCCTTTATGTATAAACTGTGAACATTCACTAAGCATAAAAGCCCATATACAGTATTTTGGCCACCTATTTGGTGCAAAACACTATAGATATTCCCTTAGTCAATCCATTCACAAGGACTGGACACTAGAGGCCACAAGGCAAGATTAGAGATTTTCTTACAGTCTGCTTTCAGATGCTGGACTAAAGATTATGACAGTAATCCTGAGTTGGATGGTTGAAGGAAAGTACTGGGAAGGGGGAGGTGTATATGAGGGTCACAAAATGGTCCAGGAAAGAAATGGGTCATTCTTCAATTGCGGTGGAATTGGTGTCCCTTGACTTTGTAATAATCAAAAACACCTTAAAATGACAAATACATGCAAATCATACAAATGCACACTCAGGAACTCCAATCTAACCATTTAAAGGATGGGCAACACACACATTTTTGCATGCATAGTATATGAACAAACGCAGCATGAATACTCATAGTGAATCATAGTAAAAGATATAATCCTGAATTATTTAAACATATGGAAATATGATCAAAAACACAAGACCTATGTCTTTTGTCAATTACATATTTCTAGTCTTTGATATATGATTCTGAATTTTGACAACAAAATCCTTGCAGAAACCTCACTATTCTTACTGAATACCGTTTTCTTTAGGTTACAGACTAACTGACACACATTAATTGTCATACAAATAATAGGATAATGTGTTATCTACCACATGCAGAGTTCATGTGGTGGATTCCTAATATTTATATATATACATATAATCTAGAAACAACAACTATAACAATACAAAATCATCATAAAGACAAAGGTTTGATATTCTACACATTTTCTGTTCTTGTTTCAAATACATGCAAATAAATATCAGACCTTTCATCTATTACATTTGCATGATTCAAGGGTTCCTTCTATATTGACAACATGCACACCTTCTTAGAAGAAGTATATTTATAGAATTAACATTGGTTACCAAATGCTCAGGTCCATGTGTAGTCAGAACATTGCAGTGCACCAGATTACTATTACTTTGGGAATGCTGATAGCCGTGGTTTATGCAAGCAGGAAGGCACGCGGGGGTGTGGTTTATGGCCCATATATTATTTTATTAGCAATGCATATACATATTATGTATTGCTGATACAAATTTCTGTGATGCATTGTGTCTAGGAACAGCTCTTAAATGTGGTATATAGGCCATACACCACACCCATTGTGCATTATTGTTTGCATTTAATGTACAGCTCTGGACAAAATGAAGAGACCACTGCACCTTTGTATTTCCTTTCCAAAAAAGTCCAAAAGGAAGTTTCTGAGTGAAGAACAGAAGTGTTAAAATTAAGAGATATGTTACGTAACTTATTAAATATGTACTTTATATTTTGGGGTTCAGTACTCTAACTCTACAGTGATTGAATGGTCAAAACCTTGCTGCTGCAGAGGAACAAGAGAGAGTTATGAAAATTATTTTGATCAGTCATGGAGGTAAAATGGATTCTCTGTAGAAAGATGGACAACTGTTTTTGTTAGGAGAGTGTCTCCTGACTTATTTTTATTGTTTGTTGCAGTAGACATAGAGATACAGGTAAAGTAGAGACAGAGGTGAAGGGTTGGAGATGCAAAATGAAGCCTGGTCTCCACCAGGGAACCACAGATATGGCAAATACACAGGTGGGGAAGAAAGGAGTCTTCTAGGCATTGATAGGACTGTAGTGGATGAGACGCATGGCATTTTCATTGTCAGTCACCCCCTTTATGAACTCTCCTTCCGCCAGCCGGTCTGAGAGATAGAGAGAGTAGTAAGACACTGTACTACAACAGAGTAAAAAGCCTCCCATAGGAGTTGAATGGGATTGATACCTGGTGAGGGTGAAGGGTATATCATGTGATTTACATCATACTCATCCAAAAATTCAGTGCCAACCAAGCCCCAATGATGAACCCTCTTTGATTACTTAGATCCATAATGATTAAAAAACACTGAAGTCAACCGAGCCTTCTCGTTATTTTATACATGCCACAGAGCATGATAGGATGTTAATGTCTTAATTGTTTCATGCAGTAAACCTGTACGCCTTCATTATGTTCCTGCACTAATTTATTCAGGGTTTATCCTTTAATTTGCCACCTGTCTGTATTCTTTTACATTTTAGTCATTTAAAAGAGGCTGTTATCAAGAATGTCTTACAGACGTGCATACATTTTGTTCCGACGCCCCCCATGGGAATTGTACACATGATCCTGGTGTTGCAAGGACCAGGCTAATTCATCTGATTTAGCCTACTACTCTGCTGACCCTAAAATCTTGTATGTTCACTGAAAATACCAGCTGCCATGTGTTGTTGGCATTCATCTCATTTGGAAATCTACTTTGAAAAAAATAAATTTTTCAATAGAAAATACACCCCCCGGTCAGTGGTGTGTTTTTCCTTAAGCCAAGGGGAAAACTACTCATGTGAGATGATATGATTAATAATTTCATCTGTTTCACGTCTGACAGGAGAAGCTGATGAACAGAGAAAATATGACGTAAAACTTATTCCCTCAACATCAACCAGGACCTTCTGTAAATGTGTGTGTGGGTAATGGATGCTTATGTTTATGTATTTGCATGTTTGCATGTTTGTCTCTTACCGTTGTCTGATTTCTCAAAGTATCCCCACAGTTTGTTGGCTCTTTTCTCTGGTGTATTTTCATCTTCCGGCAACTTGGGCTGATCTTCTGTAGGGATTAGTTTAAAGATTGCCTGAGAAAGAGAAGAGAGAGAAAGAGGGTAAATATTGAGGGTAGAGCAGAACAAGAGATATGTATTAGAAATATGTATTTTACATATACAACATGTACAAATTGCATGAGTAACTAACTATGGTTTATTATTATTATTATTATAACGTCGATCTCTAGTCCCTCATCCCAGACAGAGCATGATTCTGTCCCTCAACCCAGCCAAAGCATGATTACATCCCTCATCCCAGACAGTGAGTGATTCTGTCCCTCATGCCAGACAGAGAATGGTTCGGTGTGCCAATATTAGAGTTGCCCAATATATGTCAAATCTGGTCTGAATTGACCCCTATATATTTAACCCCTATAGGAACCCATTTGACCCCTACATATTTCACCCTTATAGGAACCCATTTGACCCAGAGATATTTAACCCCTA
>JACXGJ010015234.1:0-13767 GCA_016801105.1 Esox niger | reverse complement strand
CAACTTCTTTCACTCCATTTTAAATTTTCTGCAGATTGGTCTTGATTCTGCCCAGTTCAGCTTGGTCAGCACAGCCACTCTTGATTATGACAGGAACCAATACATCTATTTTTCTACGGACTCAAAAAACAACCCACCTGTCCAGAGGGTAGCCTTTTTTCATTCACATACCTTGCTGTATTATTGATATTATTGAGAACGTATTAATCTTTAGTTTAAATTGCATATGTTTCTCATCTGCAGATTGAAACTCATGTGGAGGTCTATCCAGAGTTGAACTTCACAAAGGAGATTATTGGTGGTTGTGTGGGAGGTCTGCTCTTGTTAGCGTTGATAACTGCTGGGCTGTATAAGGTACTAAACTGACCCTTACATGAAAAACCTACCATATTTTACATGGGGAAAATATCAAATGTATTCTCCCATATGAATTCATGTGAGGTCACATAACACTTCATCTGTTTTAGCATGTGTAGTTTGATATCACATATTGCTTCACATTTTATTGCTTCATCAGAAACCCTATGGACACTTTTTCAGCTTTATGCACTTCAGGGATGTATTATAGCATTTGTCAACTTTTGCATCAGTAGATACCAAGTTCTGAAATTAAGTGTTAGATGCCCAGGACTGTATTTTCTTTAAAACACTGTCATGTCAGAATGGTTTAGCAACACACTACTGAACACACATTGCTGAACACGTCTCTGAAAATCTGAGCCATTCACAAACTGAGTCATTCACAAAATCTGTTTTGCTCTACTCTGCTCACAAGCCACATAAGTAATTAGATGGTAAGGATTTCCTCTAAATAAAACATCATAGAGAACCACCTTTACAGACACTTAGGCCTTTTAAATTGTGTATGTATTTATAATAGCAAAGAAATTTATGTTAACTGGTTATTTCACATTGGTTCCTGCAGTTAATAATTTTTACTATGATTGACATCATCTCTATTCCTCTCTTTTTCTCAGGCTGGATTTTTCAAGAGTCATTACAAACAGATGATGAATGATGCATCAGGTGATATGCCAGGGAATGATGGAGAAGCTCCCCTGGCTGAATAATGACAAACAACTGCATTTGTTTACAAATATTAAGGTTTTAGTTAATCAAAAAATTACAAAATTACAATTTCCTTTCTGTTTTAGTGTTCACAAATTTGTACTTGAACTGTGGCTTTATTGTTATGATCTCAAGCTGTTGATAGTTAAATTTCTGGGTAAAATATCTTTGCCCTTCACAAAATTATAAAAAATGTTGTGGTGTTTGTTAAGATGATCTATCATTTGTATTTGAATGTATTATTGTATACTTACTTTTTATGCAAAACACTATACTTTAAAACTAATATTAACATAATATATAATGTAAATTACAAGGTTACAAAAAATGACATTGGAAAAATTGTTCAAAGCGGGAAAATCTAAAATGATTACGAACATGAAAACAAAAAACCATTGTTTTTGGTTTTGTCTTGTGAATATCTAGTTAGATTAACACATTGTCATGGCAATCATTTTATTCCAAATTGAACATTATCAAATGGTGTGAAAAATATAGGAAATTGCTCTGCTTTTATACATTTTTCAAATAAAAAAGTAAATCCTGATTACAGTTGAGGCAGGCCAAAACTAAAACATGTTGGCCAAAATATCAATATTTATTTGGAAATACAATCAATACAAATTTTTTAACCTGCTTTTTGTTCATACAATAATTGTACAACCCTTTTCCCAAAAAGTTGGTATGCTGTGTAAAATGGAAATAAAAACAGAATGCAAAGATGTGCTTTGACGGTTCCTCCACTCGGCGCTGAGTGCTCTCTCAGCTGCCTGCTGGAAACGATGGCAAACACACACCCCAAACTCACAAACATCTAATTCTTGTTAGTCATGGTAGAACTGGATTTTGACCTGTTTTCGATTCATTCCAAATATTCAATGAATTAATGTAACAAATTAATTTAACATGTATAGAGAGTATTACAATCACTATACAAGTATCCATGATAAAATTTCTCAAAAGATTGAATATGCAGGCAGGATTGAGGACAATGCAAGAGAGCTTCCCCAAACTCCACTCTGGTTTATACCCCCTAGCTAAAGGTGTGGAGGTTGGTTCATTGACCTAAGGATGACAAAACTATTCCTGAAGAATAGACCCCTTATCAATTAGGGACATATTCCATTTCGTTCTGGGGCCATCTCATATGACAGAGTGGAAAAGCAAGCTTGCTAGGAAATAATAGGAAAAACTTTTGTTGCTGCACTTACACCTTAAAGAAACAGATGGTAACCGTTAACATTCCATTTATTGAACACTAGGAAAGGTAGTAAGTACACAGGTATTAATGTCTAATGTCATAGAAATTTGAAATTGTGAAGCAATATAATGATTCAACTTTATTATTTAATATTGCATTGGCAGTTATGAGTTTATATTCATTTCTATGGTGGTTTCATTTAGTATGCTGTGACCAAGGTCAATGAGTAATTAACAGGCCACTGGGTTCTCTGTTTATCTGTTGAAGAGATCAGCTTGACTAGAGAATGACCTGGCATCTGTTCTTTGTTCAGTATGTGACAACTTTGAGTTGGGGGCGTGGTCAGTGAAGATGCTACAAAGACGCCTGTCTTACCTAGATACTTTGATTACTCGGAGTGCAGTCATACTAGGTGGCCGTATATCGATTATCCCATGCGCATGTAAAAATAAAAAACCTTTATAGAACTTTGGACTCAAGACCGATTAATTTTTCTTTAACACTATAATAAAAATAATTAAGAATGATTGGAATGATTGAATATGTAAATAAAGATAGAATTTACAATTTTTGGTTACATCAGTCATTATGTTGTCTACTTGAGTTCCTTGTTTTTAACTGCACTATAAATAGAGTATCCCAGAGAGGATATGTGATTAAGAAGTAAAGATATGAAAACAACAGATGTTTCTGAATTTCAAATTGCAAAGAGTTTGGGGATTTCATAATCTACTGTACATAATATAAAAGGTTTGGAGAATCTGAAGACATTTCTGAAGACCCTTGCGCCCCAACTGCATTAAAAACAGACATGATTTTGTAGTCAAAATCATTACATGGGCTCAGGAACACTTTCCGAAAATTATTGTCTGTGAACAGAGTATGTCGCAGCATCCATAAATGCAAGTAGAAAGTCTACCATGCAAAGAAGAAACCAGATTTAAACATGATTTAGAAATACCACCATGTTTTCTGGGCCACAGTTCGATTAAGCGTCATGAGATGAGGGTGAAGCAGGCTTCTTGGAAGCTCCTTTAATGTTGCTGTGGACTGATATCTTTCAACAATGAGATCCCTCTGATGCTTTGGAAGCTCTGTAGACCATGGCTTTTGCTCTGAGATGCAACGTAGAAAATGTAAGGAAAATAGAACAGCTGAACTTTATTTGTGATTAATCAGAGTCACTTTAACTGATGGCAGGTGTGTAATGACTTCTATTTAACACAAGTTCGATAGGTGAATGGTTTATTCTGAATACAGTCACATCCCCGGTTATAAGAGGTTGTGTACACTTATGAAACCAGGTTATTGTAAGGTTTTTGGTTTTTCATTTTCCCCCCTCGAAGATTTCAGTTAGTTTTTCAATTGAATTGTTCACATTATAATTGAGAACAATTCAATTGAAATAGGAAAAAGTTCTGACATTTTTTACATCACACAAACCTGGCATTTTAACAGGGGTATACTTCTATATCCACTGTAGTCAGTTCGTTTGTTAGCTGTCACATGGATGCATGAGCAGGCTACATACTGAGCTATGGGGAGCAGAAAAGAACTGTCAAAAGACTTGCGTAACAAGGTAATGGAACTTTATAACGATGGACAAAGATATAAAAAGATACCCAAAGGAAAATTCAGGGATCTCTTGATACCAAGTCAAGGTCCGATAGACCAAGAAAGATTTCAGCCCAAACTGCCAGAATAGTTGTTTGGGATACAAAGAAAAATCCACAGGTAACCTCTGGAATACAGGCTGCTCTGGAAAAAGATGGTGTGGTTGTTTCAAGGAGCACAATATGACAATACTTGATGAAAAATGAGTTGCCAGAAAGAAGCCTCTACTGCGCCAATGCCACAAAAAAGCTTGGATACAATATGCTCTACAACACCTTGACATGCCTCCCAGCTTCTGGCACACTATAATTTGGGGTGACCAGACCAAAATAGAGCTTTATGGTCAACACCATAAGCTCTATGTTTCGAGAAGGGTCAACAAGGCCTATAGTGAACAGAATACCATCCCCACTGTGAAGCATAATGGTGGCTCACTGTTTGGGGGTGTTTGTGCTCTAAAGGCATTGGGAATCTTGTGACAATTGATGGCAAGATGAATGCAGCATGTTATCAGTAAATAATGGCCGACAATTTGCATTCTTATGCACGAAATCTGCACATGGGACGCTCTTGGACTTTTCAGCATGACAATGATCCTAAACACAAGGCCAAATTGACCCTCCATTACAGCAGAAAAAGATGAAGGTTCAGGAGTGGCCATCACAGTCTCCTGACCTAAATATCATTGAGTCACTCTGGGGAGATTTGAATCATGTGGTTCATGTGGTCATTCAGATGACCAAAGATTTTGCAAGACCATTTTGACAAGACGAATGGGTAGCAATATCACCTACAAGAATTTGGGGCCTCATAGACAACTATTACAAAAGACTGCAAACTGCCACAAAGGTTCTAAGTGTATGCAGACTTTTGAACAGGTGTGGGAACGCCTCAAGTCCCCCATGCAGAGCTGGCAAATGTAGTTCAGGAAAGGGAAGTAAGTTTGGGGTCCCCTGCTAGAGCTGCTGCCCCGCGACCCAATAACGGACAAGCGGATGCGGATCAAGATGATGATGATGAGATGATGATTGTGCTATTCTGTTATGATCTGATGTGAATCCCATAAGAAATAAAATACATGTGTTTTGCCTGCTCACTCATGTTCTCATTACAAATTGTACATACAGCTCTGGAAAAAAATTAAGAAACCACTGCACCTTGTTCTTTCCTTTTCAAAAAAGTTTATAAGGAAAGTTTTGAGTGAGAAACAGAAGCATTCAATTTGCAGTTGTCTATTAATTTTAACCCTTCTGTTCCTCACTTTAAATCCTCCTTTTCAACTTTGGAAGGAAAGAAAAGGGTGCAGTGATCTCTTTATGTTTGCCTCAGCTGTATATTATCAATTCTCCAACAGTATGCAAACTTTTTGAGCACAACTGTATCTGCCAAAATGTTAAACGTACATATTGTCGGGATCCTAAGAAAATGCATTTGTAACTTGGTATGATCGTGAAAAAGGTCATTGTCAAAATATGAAACGCAAACGTGAAATTAGACCTGTGAATTTACAAACACATATTTACGACTTTTCACACATTAAATTCTTACATTAAATCTCCATTTATGTTTCCACAAATTGTTTTTCTACATACACACTTTGTCAGTAATCTGGCATCTGCAAAGATTTGGGACCCAAATGTAACTCTTCGAAACTGTAAAGCTATTAAGAATAAGTAGGACCGCTAACACTGTGCTCTACCATGGCTCTTGATGCACTGAATCCAGCCTCAGTCCACTCCTTGTGAAGCTCCCACAAGTTCAACTTTCCACAAATACTGCATGCTTTGATACAGCACTCTGCGAACAGCCAGCCCTTTCAGCAATTACCTTCTGTGGTTTACCTTCCTTGTGTAGGATGTCAATGAGTGTCTTCTGGACAACTATGAATTCAGCAGTCTTCCCCATGATTGTGGTTGTATGTATTGACATCTCAGGGAGTTAATGAGCTCAATAAAACTCTTTTTAGGTCGACATTTTTGTATTTTACATTTTTTATTTGAATATTTAGGGGTATTGGATTTTTGATTTCCATGAGCAGTACGCCATATTCATCAAGATTGAAAAAAGCGGCAAGCAGGTAAGATGGCACAAAGTGTGCCAAGAAAACATCCCCCACACCATTACACCACCACCACCAGCCTGCACAGTGGTAACAAGGCATGATGGATCCATGTTCTCATTCTGTTTACGCCAAATTCTGACTCCACCATCTGAATGTCTCAACAGAAATCGAGACTCATCAGACCAGGCAAAATGTTTCCAGTCTTTAACTGTCCAAATTTGGTGAGCTCTTGCAAATTGTAGCCTCTTTTTCCTATTTGTAGTGGAGATGTGTGTGGTCGACACACAAGTCGGCGGCGGCGGTGCCGACGGGTGGCGGGCAGAGTAGTCGGGGACCGGCGGAAGGTCGATTCACGTGCAGGTGACTGTAGTACAGGCAGGGAGCAGGCAGAATCGTCGGGAACAGGCAGGAGGTTGATACACGGGAAGACTGTACGCCATGTAACCATCTTTATTCAGCATGAGACGTTTGATGTTAACAGTACATACAGTGGTCTGCAAAAGTTTGGGCAACCTTGTTAATTTCCATGATTTTCCTTCATAAATCGTTGGTTCTTAGGATAAAAAAAATCAGTTAAATATATCATATAGGAGACAAACACAGTGATATTTGCGAAGTGACAACAGTTGAAACAACAGTTCTTTAACACATCTAGATGTGAATACCAGGAAATGAAAGCTGAAATACTGAACTCTTGTCTAATACTCAACTTTTGATCTTAAACCCAAATATCTTCAGTGAACAACAAAAACAAAGGAATTTGCCTTACCGTTCCAATACTTTTGGAGGGGACTGTATTTCAAATTTCACTAAGCAAACAGGAAAACACAATTCTTCATGTAACTCTTAAGTACCAATTTAATTCTGCCTTCCTGGTCCCATATCTGGGACCTGTACAGTAACAAATTCTTATGTTTCACATAAACTGCTTATTCCTAGGTAGGTAGACATTAATTAGAAATTAATTAGATTATTCTTACATAGCATTTCATTGAAGAAAATATTGTAGCCAGGCAATAAGCATGGGAAATTAGCCGGTAGTGTTAAATTCAACAACTTTACTTGCTTACTGACCCTATTTTAATAACTCTAATTTTAGATGAGATGTGTAATATGTTGTTCATATCTGTGCAATCTCTCAGTAGAATGACTCTTACCTCTGAAATCTGGCAGGCAGGCGGTTTGAAGCTTACCATCTACACACGTACTCCACAAAACGTGCCATCAATGGTAATTACACAATTCCAAAATCCAAAACAAATTTAAAACAACGTACAGCATTGTGCAGAGCTATGGTTGAATGGAACACCTCTCCATGTGATATTGCTAAAATTCAAAATATAATAACTTTCAAAAAACAGGTAAAGCGATATGTTCTGGCTGTTCAAATTGGACATCAGTGTGCATTATATATTTCTTTTTAATCATGTTTTTCTGTGTTATTAGTAGTTCTACGAGTTTATGTTTTTCCTTTTTTTTCTTTTTCTTATTGTTATGTGTTTTTGTGTGGACCCCAGAAGGAAGATCTGAGTTTGTTGAATCGGTTAATGGGGATCCAAAATAAATCGAAACCATCTAGGTGTAGGAGGGACAGCTACCGTTAGCATCAGCTACAATGATCTTTGGTGTACCTATTCATATTGTGTGACAGAGTCGAATGCAAAAGTGTAATTCCAAAATGTTTTTATTTGGTCAGTGTCCATACAGTGTACTATGTGCCATAGGAAGCCTCCTGTTGACATGGACATCAGGGGCTCATGTAAATTTGAGGTCAGACTCTGTCTCGCTAACAATCAGCCAAGAAGAGTGACCTCAGGTCAATGTTTAAGCACATGCCTGCTAAAATGAAAAGTAATAATGATTTTAGTTTTATGAAGGTTAAAAAAATTAAGATATGCTTAATGTGTAAGGTGTTTCAAACTTGATGGTATTCTCTAACTGCTTATGAATTTACACGTAGTATATAAATGTTCTAATGATTGAAATATGAATGTGATATGTTAATTCTAAATCTTAGGAATGTAGACATTTTTCACATGGAGTGTATGTGTTGGAAAAATGTTTTGGTGGTAAGGTATTCAGTTTGCAATATATGTTCAACTCTTGAAACTAAAGGTTTTATGTAGTGTTGGGATGAGATTGAACCTTATAATTCCATACTGGATCAGAGCTCTCAGAATTATAAGGTTCCTTTTGCATTTGAACTATTCCCCCAAAAAACATTTCCAATTGTCCCAGGATTTTCATGACTTACCCTATGTACAACTAGGGTGATGCCCTTGTTAAACTATAAAAATAAATATACAATGCAAAACCTTTGCTAACAGGCATTTGAAATCTTTGATGTTCAGTATCTCTTAATCATTGAACGCAGATGGAACTGTATAATTCAAAGCTCACGGTGTGTAACAAGACACTGTAATTATAAAACAAACTTGTGTGTAATTACATAGCATGTTCAGAATAGCATCCTACAGAAGGTTTGTAATTACCCTTAGTTTTAGTGTAATAAAATTTGGTAAAGCATTATTCTATTGCCATTACAATGTAATACCTGTGGTATTATATTGTTGTTAAGAAAATTAATATGTATTTTCATTGCAGTTACATAGTAATATGTGTCAAATTAACGGAAAGTGTTACCAAATTCTGTTATTACCAATCCCAGAAAAGCAGCCAGTCCTTGCATTTGTTAGCATGTTTTGTTAATAAAAGTGTTTTAGAAAGCCATGTGCATTGGCAAGATGAGATTTCAGGATAATTTCAGGATAACAATCAACATGTTTGAGTGAGTTAAGGAACATCAGAATCATACTGAAAAGTTCTCTAAGGGATGGAGCAACAACGGTTAGAAGACGTGAGGACAATTGGTTGGCTTAAATATAATTATTTATTAGTCAGTCCATCTTGGTATTTAGTACTAGCTAGCTAAAATAATAAACAATAAAGTTTTATGACCTGTTTTATGAACAGTAACATTGCTATTTATAAAAAAATTGGCCTGTGGTTTGGGTCCTAAACTTTCTATTTTGTCCCGGGCCCTGGGATTCCTGTCAGCGTCCCTGATTACAAATGTATGATGACAATATTTTGGGATGTCAACTGCATGATTTAACAACTTACTTTCATGTATAACCCCTCTGCTGTCACAAGGACTTAGTGCTGCAGAAAGCAGAAAAGCAACAACAAAGCTAGAACTTGTAACCTTTTGTAATCATATCAATAGTGCACTAGGCTATTTGGCATGACCTGAAGGAGGATATTTTTACTTTTCCCTCAGAGGGAAAATAGGATATTATCAGCAGAGTTTTTGTAAGAGGAACAATTCCCCCTTGAGAGAACTTGATTTGACCATGTCTAAAGTGACTAAAGCAACTGCACAAAAATAATGTGAAAAATGATATCAACTGTGACAGTTCAGTGACCCGCCAAGGAAGGGCGGGCCAACACCAACCTCTTCTAGGGGGTGCAAACAATAACATTAATCTGATGTGTATTTTTCTATTTAAAGTGCAGCTGCATCAGGGCGAGGCCTCTTGGGAACAGCTACAGAGAGCACATGGGTCAATTCTGAAAGGAACAGTGATGGACAGTGCTCTCACAGGAAAACTACCAACAATACACCAGTGTGCTCTCGCTGACTTCACCTGGTTACTTAAATGGAATTGGATTTTGACCCATTTTAAATTAATTTCAAATAGTCAACAAATGAATTTAACAAATGAATTTAACATACACTGCTCAAAACAAAAACAGGTAAACCCACACATTATAACACTAAGTCAATTAAACTACAGGGATTTTCATCTGCCCAGTTAGGAAGCATAAGGAATTGTGAATCAACGTCACCTGTTTGGGGCAAATGAAAAGCACAACAGGTGCACTGGAGAGTGTGAAGGCAATTCCATTGAATATAATCCTTTAGGAAGTATGTACAGGTCTGCTCACTTCTACGGGATGTGCCTACAACAGATAGCTATAGTTTGGCTGAACTTCTCAAGGGCTTTAAACATATTATCTTTCTAAGCCAAAGTTTGCAGAGAAGCGGTTGAGACATTTAGACCAACCATCAATAGGAATGGGGACACAGTGGGCTGTACTGAATGTACAGGTGCTGGTCATATCATTAGAATATCATCAAATAATTGATTTCTTTCAGTAATTCCATTCAAAAAGTGAAACTTGCATAATGTACACAGTCATTCCACACAGACTGATATATTTCTTGTGTTCATTCCTTTTAATTTGGATGATTATAAGTGACAACTAATGAAAACCTCAAAATCAATATCTCAGAAAATTTAAATATTACTTAAGACCAATACAAAAAAAGGATTATTGGAAATGTTGGCCAACTGAAAAGTTTGATCGTGAAAGTATGAGCATGTACAGCACTTAATACTTAGTTGGGGCCCCTTTTGCCTGAATAACTGCAGCAATGCGGTGTGGCATGGAGTGGAGCTGTCTGTGGCACTGCTCAGGTGTTATGAGAGTGAAAACACAGTGGACCAACACCAACAGATGACATGGCACCCCAAACCATCACTGACTTGAAACTTTACACTGGACTTCAAGGAATGTGTATTCTGTGCCTCGCCTCTCTTCCTCCAGACTCTGGGACCTTGATTTCCAAAGGAAATGCAAAATGTACTTTAATCAGAGAACATAACTTTGGACCACTCAGCAGCAGTCCAGTCTTTTTTGTCTTTAGCCCAGGCAAGATGCTTCTGATGCTGTGTCTTGTTCAAGAGTGGCATGACAAGGAATGCGACAGCTGAAAACAATGTCTTGCATACGTCTGTGCGTGGTGGTTCATGAAGCACTGACTCCAGCTGCAGTCCACTCTTTGTGAATCTCCCCCACATTTTTGAATGGGTCTTGTTTCACAATCAACTCCCTATTGCTTGTACACTTTTTCCTACCACATCTTTTCCTTCCCTTTGTCTGTCTATTAATGTGCTTGGACACAGAGCTCTGTGAACAGCCGGAATTTAGCAATGAACTTTTGTGTCTTGCCCTCCTTGTGCAAGTTGTCAATGTTCATCTTTTGGACAGCTGTCAAGTCAGCAGTCTTCCCTATGATTGTGTAGCCTACAGAAATAGACAAAGAGACCATTTAAAGGCCTTTGCATGTGTTTTGAGTTAATTAGCTGATTAGAGTGTGGCACCAGGTGTCTTCAATATTGAACCTTTTCACAGTATTCAAATTTTCTGAGATACTGATTTGGGGGTTTTCATTTGTTGTCAGTTATAATCATCAAAATTAAAAGGAATGAAAACTTGAAATATATCAGTCTGTGTGCGATGACTGTATACATTATACAGTATCACATTTTGAATGGAATTACTGAAATAAATCAACTTTTTGATGATATTCTAATTATGTGACCAGCACCTGTATATAGGCCTGAGCTCAACCTTCAAAAGAGAGCTTTGACCTGACTCTGCTGAGAGTGTTGTTAACTGCTCCAGGTTAATTAATCTTGAATAAAGCTTTACTTGTGAAAATAATCGACAGTCTCTGTGCCTTTCCCATTTAGTGATTTCCACAACATGTACAAATCATGTTAACCTTACATTCTATAGAAAATGGTACAAAGACAACATATAAAATGTTGAAACTCAGACATTTGATTGTTTCTCAAAAAATATACCCCCACTTTTAAATGATGCCAGCAACACATTTCATTAAAAGATTCAGAGAATCTGGAGAAAGGAAAGGGACAGGGCTGAAAACCAATTTTAGATAGCCATGATCTTTGGGCCATTTAAAGATTCAGAGAATCTGGAGAAAGGAAAGGGACAGGGCTGAAAACCAATTTTAGATAGCCATGATCTTTGGCCCATTAAAACTCCATGAAAAACATAATAATAATAGAAATCAGTGCATGGGCTCAGGAACCCATCTGAAAACCATGGTTGGTGAACACAATATGTTGTAACATCACAAACTCTACCATCCAAAGAATAAATATATAAACACAATGCACATTTTGTGTGCGCAATAAGCTTTGATAACGAGACATGGTGTTCGGATGGAGATGATTGTGTCGCTGCTTTTTTCCCAAAGTTTTGGCAATCAAAATATGCTGAGTACACATTTATAGCACACAACTCTAAAGGATTAGTTGATGCATTACCTTGCCAACAATGCTATTGGCACAACACTTATTGCTAATGGTAGAAAGTTTATAATTTTTACAGAACAGATTCCATCAGAGATACAGTGATAGTCATTGCTTCTTACAGATGAAGCTGGCGGCCTTGCCACGTGGATTTTAAGTATTTGAAAAAAGGTGACATTCCTTACCAGTTTAACATCAAGTAGAATGAGAACGATGTTGGTCCACATCCGGAACCACAATACTACGGTGTGAACACCATGATGGCTAAAGAAAAATATGAGTTTTTGCAATGGTACAAAACTGTTTCCGCAGACCCTTTTGTCATGCAGGATGAAATTAAGGCTTACTGTGTGAATGATGTGGTCATCTTGAGAGGGTTGTTTGTGCTACAGACTTGAGTTCCTAGAGTGTGGTGGGGTTGACCCATTCAGGTCAATTACAATTGCTTCAGATTGCATGAATGACTTTTGCAACAGATTCCTCACCAAGGACACCATTGCATTGGTCCACTCAGACAACTACAACATACATTGCACTTATATGATTGGATAACAGCCAGATAGTGGAGGGGATGTGATATAAGTTTGTATAGTATAAATGTGCTGATTAAGACAAAGACATTTGGAGAAGCACCGAGACATATGGAAGAAATCAGAACCAAACAAGAGAGATGGAAAGAAGGCTGAACATCTAAGACAGACGTACTATATTTTGTGAATAAACAACAAGGAACGCTTCTCCACCTGACTTGGGTCCTTTATTATTCTGCAAAAGAGCCAGAAGCCAACATTTGGTATTGTTATGGCTATGGTGTGTCCACCGAGAGGCCTTTATCACCCTGTTTTACCGCATAGGGTTGGTGGTAAGCTGTTCTTTCCTTTATGTAGATTATGAGCAGAGTACCCAGGAAACATATTTTGTGAAGATGCTGCTGGATAATGCTGATGTTGTTTTCTCCAAAGGAATTCAGAATTTCGTCTGGTTTCATTCATGTCGACAACCGCTGTATGATGAAATGTTGAATGTGAGAGAGATTACATTTACAGGTCTACCAGCATCGCTTTGTGATGACAATCTGCTACCGATACAGAAAAACAACCTTTTAATTATTGACGATTTAATGAAAAGTGCATTAGAGAGTTTGAAGATTGAGAGTTTTCACACAATATTGAGTGCAATTTACCTACTCCAAAACATGTTTCTTAAAGGCAAATTAAGCAAAAGTATTAACTTGAGCACAAACGACCTCATCTTGTTTTAAAAAAAAAACATGACAATCAGCAGATTAGTATTTTAGGCAAATAGATATACCTCACTCTTTCTCGATTCTTCATGGAGAGTTTTAAAGACGCAACACATCTGCCTTTTGGTTTACTTATTGACTTTAAAGCTACAACACCAGAAGACTACTGTCTGAGAACTGGGTTATTTTTAGGGGATTGGTCTGTTGTGTACGTTCCTAAGAATGTCTGATCATGTTTAAGCAGATTTGGCCGTGGGATCTAAGGGGGCTGTCCTCATACTCAGGTATCTCTATGAAGTTATAGTGGCCATAACCTGTTTATTTATATTTCACCCTCATACTAATAATGTTAATTATTTGGATTATTAGGTCAAGGCCTATAGTAACAATTAGGACACTAGTGTCCTTCCACCCTCCCAAAATCTCCACTGATGCTTCAAGAAGCAATATGCCT